>JAJPUD010008403.1:78577-90205 GCA_023553655.1 Myrmecobius fasciatus
GGGGGGAAAAATTTGTAACAGAAAGCTTTGTAAGGGTTAATGTTTAGGAATTACCCATACATATGTTTTGCAAATAAAAAGTATTAATAAAAAAAACTTATCTCCAACTATATTTTCCTTCTTGTCTGAGTAAAGAAAGACCTTGATTTATCTCTAGATTGCAATACTTTCTAAAAGTTCTGACTACCCTGAGCAAACTATGTGTCCCTCCCTGAGACGTAATTTCCCCATCCTTGAAATGGGGATAATATTTCCCATAGGACTTCTCTATCAGAGTTGTTGTTCACTGTGTAAGAGTTTTGAATGGTTTACACAAAGATTCTCCCTCCTATTCTCCCACCCTAGTTAGAGTTGGACATCTGACTGAGCAGAATGGCAATTGATAGGGCAGGGAAGTGGCTACCTAATATCTCTGGAATCATAAATAAACTTTCCTTACATTGTGAGCTCATTTGCGAGCAGAGACTTTTTTTTGACATTTTATATCCCATTGCTTAGCACAGTGCCTGGCACAGAGTAGGCATACAATATTGATTGATTGATTATAGAGCTCTTCATACCCTGGCCCCCTGCCCCTATTGTTTTTTCACAACACATTGTTCGATATCATGCTTGACCCAGCCATACTGGTACCCCTCCTGCTCCTCACACTTAATACTTTACCCTCCTTCCCTTCTCCATGCCTCTCCTGTCCCCAGTCTCATCCTAGCCTCTTGGAATCATTGTATTTGTCTAATGCTACCTTCTGTATGAGACCTTTCATGATTCCCCCTCCCCCAGCTGCTACTGTTTCTTCTCCCAAAGTAACACTATTTTTGTATCTTCTTTGTGTATGTGTGTGTGTGTGTGTGTGTGTGAGAATGTGCTGTCTTCTTGATTAGAATGTAAGCTATTTAATTGTTTTGCTTTTATCTTTATATCCCCAGCATCTAGCACAGTGCCTTTCACACAGTAGGTACTTAGTAAGTGCTTGTTGAAGATGGGAGTCTGGGATCGGGAAAAAGACCTTATCAGTCACAGAGTCCAATTTTCTAATTTTCCAGAAGAGGACACTGAGATACAGAGTGGTTGTTATTTGCCTAGTCACAGAGACAGTAAATGTCTAAAGTGGGATGATGTTTGAACTAGGCTTTAAAAGATGAGAAGGAATTAAAGGAAGTCCAAGCATCTTGAATAGTTTGGGCAAAGGTTGAATTCAGACAGTGCCAGGGTTTTTGGAGAAAATGTGGCCCAGGTTGTTTGGAAGGCAGTAATTTAAATGAGAAAGGCACATGTGTGCCTACTATGTGCACCCTGTGCCGCTAGATAGTGAAGGGTCTATAATATGAGGCAGGTCTATACTTAGTGCAAAACATTTTTAAGCAGTGGAGTAACAAGTGTAGATTCATACAGAAGAATGTGAGAGAGAGGAGAGGAGAAGAGAGGAGAGGAGAGGAGAGAGAGAGAGAGAGAGAGAGAGAGAGAGAGAGAGAGAGAGAGAGACAAAGAGAGAGAGAGATAGGTCTTTTTTTATTTATTAATACTTTTTATTTGCAAAACATATGTATGGGTAATTCTTCAACATTAACCCTTACAAAGCTTTCTGTTACAAATTTTTCCCCCCTACTCCCTACCCCTCCCCTAGATGGCAGGATATCCACTATATGATAATTATGTTAGAATATTTAAGAAATCGAATATATGTATAGTTATTGCATCATTTTTTGTGCAGGAGAAATCGTATCTACAAGAAAGAATAATCCGATAAAGGAAATAGAATGCAAGCAAACCTCAATAGAGAACATGAAAATGCTATGTTATGGTCCACATTTCACATCCCGAGAGAAAGACATGGGGAGAGAGAGAGACAGAGAGAAAAGGTGGAAAAGAGAGAAGAAAAGGAAGGAGAAAGAGAAGAAGGAAAAGAAAGAAAGGAAGGAAGGAGAAGAAAGAGAAGAATTGGGGGAGGAGAAAGAGACTGAAATATTAGAGCTAAGAGTAGGAATTCTTAACTTTTTTGTGTCATTCCTCTTTGGCAATCTGCTAAATCCTATGATCCTTATTCAAAACATTTTTAAATAGTGGAAGGAAAAGTTATACTTTAGTTAAAGGCTAGTGAAAATAATATTTCCCCCCCATCAACAGGCCCCCTGAAATCTCTCTCTCCCACACCACTTTAGGAACCTCTCTGACTTGAATTCATTCCATAGAATAAATGAGGGGGAGGGGACTGATCAGGGAAGTTGCCCCAATCAGCTAGATGAGCACAAATTTGGGGGTCTTTGCTAGGATTTGTATTGTATCTTCCTCTGTATGTTCTCTTTGGTAAATCAAAGTTTACAGGATGATAAATTGGTTGGCTTTCATTCCATTGGACTGTTCTGGAAGGAGTAGTTTGGCCATAAAATCCATGAGTACTTACTTCCCTGCTCCAACCCCCTCCTTTATATAGGCCAGCTCAAAGGATCAAGCTATTCTCCAAAAGACACTAGAAGGCAAAACTATAGTTCCACAGGAGGATATCAATGTAGTCCCCACAAAGGAAGTCTTTTATCCTCCCAGACTAACATGCACTAAGTATCCACTATTTGCTAGAATCTGGGCCAGGCTCTGGGGAATAACACCAAGACAAAAGTGAGATAGTTTCTGCCTTCTAGGAGTTTACTTGCTTATACTTATTTATATATTTTTATAAAGAAAGAAACAAGCTAGAGAATGAAAGTAATGTGCAAGATCACACAGCTGCTAAGCAGCATAATCAGAATCTGAATCTAGATGTCCCGATCCCAAGCCAGAGCTCCTTAGAACATCCCTCTGCCTTCTTTGGTAGCCAGGTCCATTGTGGATCTCAGATAAGGAAAAACGTGTCCTAGGTGGGGGTTGGAGAGAAGGGATCATTTGTAATGGACAAGAGAGAGCTGGGTCCCAGGAGTCAGTGCAATGGAAACGGGACTTGGAGAGAGAATCCGTGCTTCGGTTAATAATTGACTCTGAGCAAGTATTTTTCTCTCGCTGAGCCTCAGTTTCCCCATCTGTAAAGGGAGCGGTATGGCTAAGGTGATCTCTTAAGTATGGGTCCAGCTCTAAGTCTCCGAGCCCCTACTCACCCCGGGTCGCGGCCTGGGTGCCTTGGCCTCTCACCAAGTCCAAGACTGGACTCTGGATTCGGCTCAGGAATCGCCATGCGGAGACGCACTTCAGGGCCATGGGGAGGATGGCAGGTTTCCTGGAGGAGGAGAAAGAGAAAGAGTCCAGGTCTCCTGCCCGGCCCCAGCCCCGAGACTCGGTCCATTCCTCAGAGGGAAAGGCCCGGGAATTCGGGCCAGGAAGGTCGCTTCAGCCCAGCAGAGAAACTCGGCAGGGCTGGGCTTCCTTCCAAAGTGCCGGACCCCTCCCCGCTCTCGATCCCCCGGAAAGACCTTGAATCCGAGCGGGGCTCACCTGACAAATCCAGGACTCCGTGGTCAGAGTAGGACTGGACAATGACCACGAGAGGGTTGAAGACGAGAGGCTGAAAGAGGCGGGGCACATTTCAGTCCCTTCATTGGTCCGAAGGGTCCGTCTCTTCCCCGAGAGGGGCGGGGGAGGGGTTTGTCTCTTCTTAAACCAGCAATGCAGGAACTTACTCTGGTAAAGCCTAACAATGCCCTCATACTGAGCATGCCTCTTTAACAAGCTTAGCATGGCGAGGAAGCCCGGAGCAAAGAGCAGGGCTTCACTTTGATTGGCCGAAGAAATAGGTAACCTTTGACTCTCGCTCTCATTGGTCTGGTGTGGGGGCGTGTTATGGAATGCCTATGTCCACCGGATTCTACCTCCTGAGAGAGGGACCCTGGACCTGAGCAAATGAAGACGCGGGTTGGAGGGCTGGGGAAAGGTCCTGCCTGGAGGTGGGCGCTCGGGGCTCGGATGCCCAGGCCTTTCCTCTTTCCCGGCCCCAGGAGACTCCCTCAGTCACTATCTGAGGCGCCCCGAGGCGGGGTGTGAACCCCTGTACCCCAGGGATTGGGAGAGTCTCCTGGAGCCTGAGAAGTGATTGATTGCTTGTCGGAGTGTAATGTGGAGTGCGGGTCTTCGTTAAGATAAAAGCAGTTCCATTCAGTTAAGCCAACATCTGCTACTGAGAGCAAGGCATTCTGCTGGACACCGGAGATGCTGAGGCAAAAACCAAAGCAGTCCCTACCGTCAATTGGTTTACATTTTACTAGGGGTATAGAACAGATGAAAAGGAGGAGAGATGGAGGAGAAAGGGGAGGAGGAGGAAGGAGAGGGAGTCGGAGGAGTACATCTAGTACACGGATTACACATTAAGGTTTGCAAAGGTATTATCTCATTTGATCCTTTCAGCCTGGTGAGGTTGATACTCTCATCTTATAGAAGAGGAAATAGACTGAAAAAGATCAAGTGACTTTGGGGAGAGGGGCACAAGGATAGTAAGCATCATGGCGTACATAGGGTTCAGGAAGGACTAGGACGTCTGGTGTGAGGGCTGCTATAGCTTCTTGCTTCTTGGAGTTGCCCATCCACCTTTTTTTTTTTTTTTTTTTTTGCTTTTTTTGCTGAGGCAACTGGGGTTAAGTGACTTGCCCAGGGTCACACAGCTAAGATGTGTTAAGTCTGAGGCCAGATTTGAACTCAGGTCTTCCTGACTTCAGGGCTGGTGCCCTATCCACTGCGCCACCTAGCTGCCCCTTGCCCAACCACGTTTGGCAACCACCTGCCACCCAACTCTCAGCAGCTGCCAAATCCAGTCTCCGCAGATGGGCGAAACCAGGTTCCAACAGGCCTCAAACTTGGCCAGTGAGTCATTACCCCAAGCGTGTGAAAACTTCCCCCATTGGGATGGGCAGATGATAATTTTTTCCAACAGCCATGAAGGTGCCTGGAGCAGTGTTGAGTTTAGAGCTCCATCAGACATCAAAAATGACAAAGTCATTATCTACTGCCACCCAGGTCCTCCTTTGTCCTAGTGCCCAACTTTGATGACTGGGAAAGAGAGTAAGGCTGATAATTCTGTCTCACTTAAGTCCAATTCACTGCAGAGTGCCTCGACCCTCTTAGAAAACAAAAGTTCAACAAGAAACTTTTGAGACAAGGTTGGAACTCAGACTTTCCTTATTCCAATGCCAAGAACTCCATGGTGCAAATCCACTAGCTGCCATAGTATAAAGAAAGTTGGGGAGGGCCTCCTCTCAGGAAAGTGCTCATTTCTCACTTGGCTGCTTTGCACTCCCTCTGACTTTCCTACTAGCCCCTCCTCCCCCTGGGAAGAAATCCCTTTCTCTTTCAAGATTCATCAGCCTTTGGCGCTCTGATTGGTGGGTGGAGCCATGAACTCCAAAACCTTCATTAGACATCTTATTTCTCATGTGGCTACACTATTTAGGGACTTTTCTGATTTTTCCACCATCCCCTCTCTTCCCTTCCTCCCCTCCTCCCCTCCTCCCTTCCTCCCCTCCCTTCCTTGCTTCCTTTGCTTTCCAGCCTCTTTTTGTGTTTTCTCTTTTCCCACTAGATTTTAAGCTCTTTGAGGTCAGGGACTTTCTTTCTGAGTACCTGACACAAAAGAGATGTTTAATAAATGTTTATTGACTGACTGAGGGGCAGTGGATTCCAGGTGCAGGAGGTAGGAGTTGTCAGATGTGGTCTATGAATGCCTTGCCCTAGTTTGCTTAACTGTAGTTCTTTGTTTAGGTGCTAGGTGGCACAGTGCACTAAGCACTGATATCAAATTTAGCCTTAGACAAATACCAGCTGGTCAGGTCACTTACCCCTATTTGTCTTAGTTTCTGTATTTGTAAAATGAGCTGGAAAAGAAAATGGCAACTACCCCTGTATCTTTGTCAAGAAAGCCCCAAGTGGTGCAGTGGATGGAGCACCAGCCCTGAAGTCAGGAGGACCCGAGTCCAAATCTGTCCTCAGACACTTCACATTTCCTCGTTGTGTGATCCTGGGCAAGTCACTTAATCCCAATTGCCTCAGAAAAAAAAAAAAAGAAAAGAAAACCCCAAATGAATCATGAAGAATTGAACATGATTAGCCAACAAAGTGGGCGTGGTATTGAGTATTAATAACTATGTTTGTTGAGTATCAAGAAGCCTTTAAAAAGAACAACAATCAACAAGAAAATCGAATGTTTCCTCATCTATAAAACGACCTGGAGAAGAAAATGGCAAACCACTCCAGTATTTTTGTCATGAAAACTTCAAACATAGTCACAAAGTATCAGACATAACTGAAAAATGACTGAACAGCAATAAAAGACCAGAAATGTGTGTTGGTATTGTTTTAACCCTTTTAATAAATCAGTATATTTCTTTCTTGAATTATATATGCTATATTCATAGTGGGCCTCTGCAGCAATTTCTGAAAGTTGACCTGCAATAGAACCTTGGGGAATAAGGGAGGAACAACGGATAGAGGGGGGACTCAACCTATGATTTCATTGTTACAAGGAACTGCCAATGAGAATGTGGCTCTATAATCTCATTCACATTAGCATTCTTTCCATCAGTACAGAAGGAATTACCTCAAAAAAAAATGTCCATTGTCTTCAAGCTAAAACGAAACTCCTCAAGCTAGCATTGACAGCCAGGCTGTCCTCTATCTCTCCAGCTTTATTTCATGATCTATTCCTTCACACACTCTTGGTTCTTTCAAAACTGGACAATTAGTCATTCCTCTCACTGCACATTCCATCTCCTACCAACCTACATTTACACAGGCAGTTTATGGGCTTTCTGTTTGAAAAGTCCTTCCTCCTTTCAGAATTCTTGCTCTTCTTCAAGGCTCAAGTGAGATGCCACCTCCTTCAAGAAGTCTTTCCTGATCTGATCCTTCTGATTGTTAGTACTCTCTCTTGCTGCAATTTCCTTGTTGGCTGTTTTTTTTTTTTGGGGGGGGGGTGGAAGATTGTTTCTTTTAAAGGCATATTGATACTTAAAAACAAATAGACATAACTGTCCCTCCTCAATACTACTCCAATAATGCTTTGTAATAAAGAATTATAGTTAAGCAAAACAGGGCAGTACAATTGGCCACCTGCTCTGCAATTTGTAGAGTACCTGGGGCACTGAGAAGTTAAATGCCCCACCCAGGTTTATTCACATAACCAGTATGTGTCAAAAGAGAGATGACATAAAATTCCCCCTGCCATGGACAAAAGCTCTTCCTCCCTTTCTCCCATATAAATATTCCTCCCATCTCCTTTCCCTCCTGGGCTGGGTTCCCATGGAGGGAACAAGACTGTTTCCTCCCTCCTACTCCACTCAAGCAGGAATGGAGCTTCAGAACAGAAGAAAGACCAAGATATGCTCCCCTTCAACGGGGATATGAACTAAGATAGTAAGAGACAGCTATTCCCTGGAAGATCCTCAATAGAACAACTAGCTAACCTTGGCAAGGGCATATTCCTTGAAAGTTCCCATCTAGCTTTGTCTTCCTTCAAGTCTCCAAAGAGGGCTTTGCTCTGAAAATGTTCTGATTTATCCCAATGGTTTCCACATTTATACAAACTTTATTTTTTTTTAATTTTTTTTTTTTTTTTTCTTTTTGCTGAGGCAATTGGGGTTAAGTGACTTGCCCAGGATCACACAGCTAGGGAATGTTAAGTGTCTGAGACCAGATTTGAACTCAGGTCCTCCTGATTTCAGGGCTGATGCTCTATCCACTGCGCCACCTAGCTGCCCCTATACAAACTTTATTAATAATGACTTAAAGAGTTATCAAATTCAGCACCATCCTTGTGGTATTCTCACTAAGAGTATTTGGAGGAGCACTTTCACTAAGGCATACTTTCTTTTCTTTTCTTTTCTTTTTTCTTTTTCTTTTTCTTTTTTTTCTTTTTCTTTTTTTTTTTTTTTTGCTTTTTGCTAAGGCAATTGAGGTTAAGTGACCAAGGTCACACAGCTAGGAAGTGTCTGAGACCAGATTTGAACTCAGGTCCTCCTGACTTCAGGGCTGGTGCTCTATCCACTGTGCCACCTAGCTGCCTCCCACACTTTCTTTTCTAATTTTTTTATTGGTTAATTTTCTTTTTATGTAAATAATATTTTTTCCAGTTACATGTAGTTTTCAACATTCATTTTCTTTTTTTTCCCTTTTTTAAAAATTCCTTACCCCCACTCCTTTCCCTAAATGACAGGTAGTCCAATACATGTTAAATATGTTAAAACACATATATTCGATTTGTCAAGTATTTTAACATAATTAACATGTAGTGGATATCCTGCCATCTAGGGGAGGGGTAGGGAATAGGGGGGAAATTTTGTAACAGAAAGCTTTGTAAGGGTTAATGTTGAAGAATTACCCATACATATGTTTTGCAAATAAAAAGTTTTAATAATAAAATAAAAAAAAGAAAAAATCTCCAGGGCCAGATGGATTCACTGGTGAATTCTACCAAACATTTAAAGAACAATTAATTTCAATATTATGTAAATTATTTGGACAAATAGGAAAAAATATGTTAAAACATTCAACATTCATTTTAAAAAAAAATTCAGTATTTTATCTTCCAAATACATGTAAAGCTAGCTTTCAACACTTGTCTCTGTAAGACTTTGGGTTCCAAATTTTTCTACCCCTTCTCCCTACCCCAAGACAGCAAGCAATCCTACACAGGTTAAACATGTGCAATTCCTTCAACTATACCTCTATAATTGTCATATTGTGTAAGAAAAATCAAACCAAAAGGGGAAAAAACGTAAGAAAGAAAAAAATCAAACAAACAAAGTGAAAATACTATGCTTCGATTCACACTCAGTCTCCACAGTTCTCTCTCTGGACTTGGATTGCATTCTCCATCCAAGTCCATCGGAATTGTTCTGGATCATTACATTTCAACATTCATTTTAAAAAAGATTTTGAGTTCCAAATTTTTCTTCCTCTCTCCCCCCTGTCTCCACTCCCCTCCTCCCCTTGATGGCAAGCAATCTGATATAGGTTATACATTTGCAATCATGTTAAACATATTTCCACATTAGTCATGTTGTGAAAGAGGAAACAGAACAGAAGGGGAAAAACCACAAACAAACAAAAAAACAGAAAGAAAATGAAAATAGTTTCAACCTGTATGCAGAGTCCATCAGTAATTTCTCTGGTCATGGATGGCATTTTCCATCATGAGTGTTTTTGGAATTGCCTTGGATCATTGTATTACTGAGAAGAGCTAAGTCTATCATAGTTGATCACTATACAATGCTCCTATTACTGTATACAATTTTCTACTGGTTCTGCTTAGTTAACTCAGCATCAGTTTATGTAAGTCTTTCCAGGTTTTTCTGAAAGCATCATTCATATGCTACAACATATTCAGCCATTCCTCAATTGATGGCTATTCCTTCAATTTCTAATTCTTTCCCACAAAAAGGACAGCTATAAATATTTTTGAACATTCCTTTTTTAAAAGATCTCTTTGGGATACATACTTAAAGTGGTATTGTTGGATCAAAATGTACAATTCGATTGCCCGTTGGGGCATAGTTCCAAATTCCTCTCCAGAATGGTTGGACCAGTTCACAAATGTACCAACAATACATTGATGTCCCAATTTCCCGCCAGCTTCTCCAACATTTATCATTTTCCTTTTCTGTCATAGCAGCCAATCTAAATGGCATGAGGTAGTACCTCCGAGTTGTTTTAATTTACATTTCTCTAATCAATAGTGACTTAGGGCATTTTTTCATGACTTAAGATAGCTTTAATTTTTTCAACGGAAAACTGCCTTTTTATGTCCTTTGACTATTTATTAATTGAGGAATGACTTGCATTCTTTCCCCCTTTCAATAGTATTTTATTTTTCAAATACCAATATAATTTCCAACATTCATTTTTGTAAGATTTTGTGTTCCAAATTTTCTCTTTCCTTCCCTTACATTCCCCCTCCCTAAGACAGCAAGCAATCCGATATAGTTTAAACACGTACAATCTTTTTAAACATATTTCCTTATTTTGAATGATTTGTATTCTTATAGGTTTGACTCGGTTCTCTATATATTTGATAAATGAGGCCTTTATCAGAAATGTTAACTGTAAAAATTGTTTCCCAGCAAATGGAGGATGGGTGTATTGAAGAGAGGAGAGGCTGGAAATGGGGAGAACAATAAACAGAATCATAACCAGGAGCTCTTTTTTTTTCTATTTAATAGTTTGATTTTTTTCTAATTATATATAAAAACAATTTTTAATATTCTTTTTTAAGCTTTGGTCTTTTCATCATAAGTAAATGAAATTCACGTGTATTATCAAATGTCCATCTTCTTCCCTGAAAGATAATGCTCAGTTTAGTTGGATAGTTGATTTTTGGCTGTAATCCAAGTTCCTTTGCCTTTCAGAATATCAGATTCCAGGTCCTTCCATCTTTTAAGGTGAAAGTTGCTAGATCCTGGGTAATCCTGATTGTGGTTCCTCGATATTTAAATTGTTTCTTTCTGGCTGCTTGAAATATTTTTTCTTTGATCTGATAATTCTGAAATTTAGCTACAATATTCCTTGGATAATTCTTTTTTTTTTAATTTTGAGTTTCAAATTCTCTCCCTCCTTTCCTTCCCTGTCTCCTCCTTGAGAAGGTATGCAATTCGATTTAGCTTATACATGTGCAGTCATGCAAAATATATTTCCATATTAGTCATGTTGCGAAAGAAAACCCAACCCAAATTAAAACAAGAAAGATAAAGGAAAAAAGTATGCTTCAATCTGCATTCCAACTCCAATAGTTCTTTCTCTAAAACTTTCTCAGAATTGACTCAGATCATTCCATTGCTTAGAATACTTAATGCTCTCATCATTGATCATCGTATAGTATTGCTGCATAGCCAAGAATGCTTGCACCTGGAGTGAATTCCTTTGTGGGAAGAAGGTGATGTCACAGAGGAGAGCATATCATGTGATATGATTGTTTCAGGATTGAGGATAGATTTATCTCCCAGAGAAACCATCTCATATTTCAAAGTCTGGATCCTCAATTTTAGGAGAAAGCAGAGGGAAGGCAGCTTAAAACAGGAATGACACAATTATGGTGTTTATAGATGGTGCACTGGGTTTACAGACTGGAATGCAAGCAAAGAAGACTGGAGGAATAATTCTCCTATGTTAGTGCCCTAGGGAAAAGACCCTGTTGCTCTGCCTTAGTTATAGTTTCTGCCAATTAGGGAAATATTGAAAAGTCTAAGCAAAAAATGATAAGGGTTTGAACTGAAGTGGTAGTTGTGGGAGTGGAGGGAAGAGGATTCATGTGAGAGATGTCTCAGAGAGAGAAATGTCAGGCTTAGCAGCCAATCAGATATGGGAATGATAAAGGGAGAATAATAAATCTAGGAGGACTCTAAGATTATGAACGCGAGTAGTTTGGAGAGTAGTGGTACCCTAAGCAGAAATAGGGAAGTTTAGGAGAAGGTCAAGTTTAGAGAGGAAGGTTAATAGGTTTTGTTTTAGATTTATTGAGTTTAGGTTACCTAGGAAACATTGAAGAGGAAGACAATGTTTTTATTTTTTTTAAAGAAATAGGAATGTGTATTCTTATTCTTTTTTTCCCCCATGTACTTTTTTTCCTTTTTTTTATTATTAATACTTTTTATTTGCAAAACATATGTATGGGTAATTACTAAACATTAACCCTTACAAAGCTTTCTGTTACAAATTTTTCCCCCC
>JAJPUD010008404.1:0-51961 GCA_023553655.1 Myrmecobius fasciatus
AATGAACTTGGAGAGCAGCCAAGAATCAACTATCCAGTAAAATTAAGCATTATCTTTGAGGGAAAAAAGATGGATATTCAATAAAACAGGTGAATTTCATTTATTGCTGATGAAAAGACCATAGGTGAACACAAAATTTGAGCTTCAAATACAGAACTCAAGAGAAGCATTATAAGAAAAAAGAAAAGAAAAACTCTTTCTTTTGAAAGTTAAAAAGTTTGCATCCCCATATGGGAAGATGATATGTTTAACTCTTATTAGCTATATCTCTGTTATGGGTATACTTAGAATATTCAGGTATAATTTGATTTTATTGCTATGATATAAAAAAGAAAGCAGAGGTGCAAAGAGATTCTACTGAAAGAAGAGGAAAATGGAGTTAAAATAGGGTAAATTACATCTCATGAAGAAGCAAAAAAGAGCTAGCTTTACAGAGAAGCTTTTCTCACCCTATAGGAAAGTAGAATAGGAAAAGGGAAAAAAAAGGGGAAGGCAGAAGGGAGAACAGAAGTAGAAGGGGAAAGATATAAGAAAGGGAGAAGTGTGGTAAAAGGGACTATTTGAGGGATATGGTAGTCAGAAGCAAAATACTGGGGAGGAGGGAAAGGGGGAAAGGAAAGAGAAAAGTATAACTTGTTGAAAACAAGATGGCAGGAAATAGTTAGTAATATCAACTATTAATGTGAATGAGATGAACTCTCCCATAAAATGGAAGTAGGTAGTAGACATGATTAAAACCCAGAGTCCTACAATGTGTTTACAAGAAACACTTTTAAAGCAGAGTGATACATTCAGTGTGAAGGTAAAAGGCTGGAGCAGAGTCTATTGTGCTTCAGCTGATCTAAAAAAAAAGGAGAGGTAGCAATCCTGATCTGAGATCAAGCAAAAGCAAAAATTGTACTAATTAAAAGATATAAGGTAGGAAACTACATCTTACTAAAGGGTACCAAGGATAATGAAGTAATATCAATACTCATATTAACATATATTAACAAGTGGTATAGGTTCCAAATTCCTAGAGGAGAAACTAAGAGAGCTGCAAGAAGAAATAGACAGCAAAACTATACTAATGGGGGAACTCAACCTTGCTTTTTCAGAACTAGATAAGCAGAACCACAAAATAAATAATAAAGAAGTTAAGAAGGTAAATAGAATTCTAGAAAAGTTAGGTATGATAGATTCTTTAGAGAAAATTGAATGGAGACAGAAAAGAATACTTTTTTTCCCCCAGCAGTACATAGAATCTATGCAAAAAATCAAATGCAGAAAGGTAGAAATAGTAAATGAATTTTTTTTCAGATCATGATGCAATAAAATTACATGCAATAAAAGGCCTGAATAAAATAGACTAAAAATTAATTGGAAACTAAATAATTCAATGCTAAACAATAAGTGAGTGAAACAACAAATCATAGGCACAATCAATAATTTCATCCAAGAGAATGACAATAACAAGATAACATACAAAAATTTATGGGATGCAGCAAAAGCAGTTCTCAGGGGAGGTTTTTTATCTTTAGATGCTTATTTGTATAAAATAAAGAAAAAGAAGATCAATAAACTGGGTCTGCAACTAAAAAAGGTAGTAAAAGAAATAAAAAAAAACCTAATTAAATACCAAATTTGAAATTCTGAAAATAAAAGGGGAGATTAATAACATTGAAAGTAAGAAAACCATTGAATTTTATGAAAAATCAACAAAATAGATAAATCTTTAATTAATTTGCTTGGAAAGAAGAAAGGAGAAAATCAAATTGTTAGTATCAAAAGTGAAAAGGAAGAACTTTCCACTAATGAAGAGGAAATTAAAGCAATAATTAGAAGCTATTTTGTCCAACTATATGTCAATCATTTTGATAATCTAAGTGAAATGGATGAATACTTACAAAAATATCTTGCCCAGATTAACAGAGAAGAAAATAAATTGCTTAAATTGTTCCGTTTTAGAAAAAGAAATTGAACAAACTATTAACTCCCCAAGAAAAAATCTCCAGGGCCAGATGGATTTAAATGTGAATTCTACTGAACATTTAAAGAACAATTATTTCCAAAAAATAGCATGCAAAATATTTGAAAAAATTGGGAAAGAAGAAATCCTATCAAATTCTTTTATGACACAAATATAGTACTGATACTTAAACTAAGTAGGGTCAAAACAGAGAACTAAAATTATAGACAATTTCCATAATGAGTATGATGAAAAAATTTTAAATAAAATATTAGCAAAGAGATTATAGGGCGTTATCCCCAGGATAATATACCCTGACCAAGTAGCATTTATACCAGGAATGAAGTACTGATTCCACATTAGGAAAACTATTAACATAATTCATTATACAATAATCAAACTAAGAAAAATTATGTGATTATCTCAATAGAAGCAGAAAAAGCATTTGACAAAATCTAACATCCATTCCTTTTAAAAACACTGGGGAGGGGGACAGCTAGGTGGCGCAGTGGGTAGAGCACCAGCCCTGAAGTCAGGAGGACCTGAGTTCAAATCTGGTCTCAGACACTTAATACTTCCTAGCTGTGTGATCCTGTGCCAGTCACTTAACCCCAATTGCCTCAGCAAAAACAAAACAAAACAAAAAAACAAAACAAAACACTGGGGAGGGGCACCTAGTTAATGAAGTAGACAGAGCACCAGCCCTGGTCAGTAGAATCTGAGTTCAAATCTGGCCTCAGACATTTTACACTTCCTGGCTGTGTGACTCTGGGCAAGTCACTTAACCCCAATTGCCTCAGTAAGAAACAAACAAACAAAAAAACAACACTAGGAATTTTAGAAATAAATGGAACATTCCTTAAAATAATCAGTAGCATATATTTAAAATCATTAGCAAATATCATATGTTATGGGGATAAACTAGAACCATTTCCAATATGATCAATGGGAAAAAAAAGGCTGCCCATTTTCACCATTACTGTTAAGTATTATATTAGAAATGTTAGCTTTGGCAATAAGAGAAGAAAAAGAAATTAAAGAAATTAGAGTAGGCAATGAGAAAACCAAATTAATCCTCTTTGCAGATGATATGATGGTATACATAGAGAATCCTAAAGAATCAACTAAAAATTACTAGAAACAATTCACAGCTTTAGCAAAGTTGCTGGATACAAAATAAATCTACATAAATCATCAGCATTTTTATAAATTACCAACAAAGTCCAGCAGCAAGAGATACAAAGAGAAATTCCATTTAAAATAATTGTAGATAATATAAATTATTTGTGACCATCAGTCAAGGCAAAGTCAGGAACTATATGAACACAAGTACAAAACACTTTCCACACAAATATAGTTAGATCTTATCAGTTGGAAAAATATCAAGTGCTCATGGGCAAGTTGAGCTAATAGAAATGGCAATACTATCTAAATTAATCTCTTGTTCAGTGTCATACCAGTGAAACTACCAAGAAATTACTTCATAGAACTTGAAAAAATAATAATAAAATTCATCTGGAAGACCAAAAGATCAAGAATTTTGAGGGAATTAATGAAAAATGCAAGTGGTGGCTTAGTACCAGATCTAAAAATATTTTATAAAGTAGTGGTCATCAAAACCATTTGGTATTTGATCACAGGACAAAATATAGTAATCTAGTGTTTAAGAAACCCAAAAATCTCTATTTTTGGGATAAGAACTCACTATTTGTGCAGCTATGTTTTTCTTTCTTTTATCTGACCCTTTCTCCCAGTATTGTTTAACCCTCCCCTCCTCCAATTACTTTTGTGATACCTAGTTTTCTTTTTAGTCTCAGTTTAATCTGAACTTTTATGCTCTGGACAGTATTCTTTAAAAAGTCATTTCACACATGAATTTATTGTTTTAACTTTCCTTTTTTTTAACCCTGTAATAAACTTTAAAAAATTCATGTTGATTTATGGGTTCCTTATGCATCCATAGGAACCTCCTTGGACACCTTTTCCCTCTTTTCTTCCTCACTGCAATTATTTTTCTTTGAATTGCCAGAGTTTCTTTTTGGTGCATTTTATATCCTTTCTTAGCTGACTTCTCTCAAGTAATGTCATGTCATTGGATGTTGCTTATACTTTTTATAAATCCTTTAAAATTTGCTTCTCCAAAATCTAAGGTGCAAGATGTTCTCCTAATTTTCTAATCTTTCTCTATTATAAATTCTAAGACAGAATGGTCACTTCTTAAGGTTTTCATTATTTTCACCTTTACCAAGCAGTTCCTTATTGGATATGAGTGTTAAATCTGAAATATCAAATTTCTCTGTGGATTTCTTCATATTTTTTGAATCTTTTTTGAATTATCGTTAATGTAAGTCAAAAAATTCTAGTCACTCTGCTTTTTGAACATGGGAAGAGAGCTTCAGTAGGATGGGCACCTCTGATATGTGGGATAACCAAGTCCTTTTAAGGCTATTCATGAAGTTTTGATATTCATCTGTCACCTAACTCCCACCTATGACTCCAAGAATTTGATATGTGCAGTGTTCATGCTCTGGAAAAATCATCTAAGGAGTTGGGGTAAACCAGGTTGAGGTTAATTGGCAGGCCTCAAATACACTGGTAAGTTAGGGGGGTTTCTACCCCAAGCAAGTGAAGACTTCCTTTGTATAATGGGCAGGTCAGGGTAATTTGTTACAACGGCCATGAAGGGAACAAAAGCAGGCACTATGGAGTGCTCAAAGCTCAGTCAGACATCAAAAATGCCAAAATTATCCTCTTCTTCCTGGTCCATTGCTGGTCATCTTGACTTCTGTCCTGTCACTAAACTTTGATGATTCTGGAAGACAGAGTGAATCTGATGACTTTTTGCAGTGATTTTTGACTTTTGATGATATTTTGCTTCATTTAATCCAATTCATATGCAATTTATCACCTCATGATGTCATTATTCCTCTTCAAAAATGAAGGATAGAAAGCAGATTATAACTACAATGGTGGTAATAGTGGTAGTAATGGTAGTGGTGGGTGGTGCTGGTGGTAATTGTAGTAGTAGTAGTAATAGTAAAAATAATAACTGTACTTTCATCAAAACCATAAGAATAGTGTTAGTATTTGTTAAATGCTTGAATAAAAGTTATATAAATTCTATAACAATCCTCTGATCTACAATTTTAAAACCTCAAAAATAAAATGGTATTAGTATAACAAATTTTATATATATTATATAGCATAACATAATCTATATATTATTAGTATAATATAATTTCATAACAATTATTAATTTTGTAATTCTCACAATGATTTGAATATATAGATGCTTTTATTATACCCATGTTACAGTTGAAAAAATTGAGGATTAGGAAGGTTACGTGATTTGCCTTGAATCATAAAGATAGTAAAGCATCTGAAACCATATTTGAACTTAGGTCTTCTTGATTCCACATCCACTATACCATCTAACTGTCACTAAGGAGAAGACAGATGGCTAAAATGTCATCATATCACAATCAAGTCTCATCCTATATTAGGAGATGATGCTTTCTAAATAGAGCTACTTAAGCCTTGAATAATTGACCTATAACATTTCATCAATTTCATACTCAAAGCTATTCTAGCTTGATATGACCTGCCAGATCATCTACTTCATTGACACAACCATTGATAACCTAGAATCATCTTTCTATATCTTGAAGAAACAAAATGCAAGATATAGATGGCCTCAAAGCTAAATATTAGGGGCTATTAAACTGATCCAGAAACTGTAGGAACTGTGTTGGAATGATGGCGATAGTTATATCTAATGCTCACAAATACCTGAGGGAAGTAGAAATTTCATAGAACTAGATTGGATGTGATCAAGTAAGTGAAGTAGCTTAGAAGAGGAATATGAAGGACCAGTATCTGTTCTAATACTTGCTCAGCACAGTCCCTATAGTATGGGCCCTTCCTTCAGAATTTCTAATTGATATTATGAGTGTCTTAAAGTGACAGAAAGCAAATCATTCTGGAAAGAAGAATAGGAGAAATTTTTATGTTGAGTGTTTATAAACCAGCCATCAGCTGTATAGTGAAGATATATAATATCTAGAAATTGTAAAATGTTATCCTTAACAATGATAAAATTCCATATTATTAGAATAGAAAACATTTAGAGATCATCTAGTTCAGTCTTTTCCATTTATAGACAAGAAGACTGAGAGGAAGGAAATTTTGTGTAGTGATTTTCTTAACATCATATAATATTGCAGTTAAGCTGACACTCAAACCTTGGTCCTGATTCCTAACAAGGCTTCTTCTGTGTTTCCATAGTTGCCTTTCATGATTACCAAAGATGTATATGTGTGAAATGATGCATATTATACACATATAACATAATTTAATAATTTATATTTGTGGTTTTATTTTGTTCATATCAATGAAAGGGAGAGTCACTTCTTGAACCAGATATTTAAACCTCAGTTCTTGGACTGAAAAATGAGAAATTCTTCAAAGTGAAGAACAAACCTGGGAGATTATGTTGTATACATATTACAAATGAGGAAACCACTACACAGAGTGGAGAGGCAATGAACCCAAGATTTTCATAATTGTTTTTAAACCAAAAATAAAGACTTAAGATAAAATATTCTTAGAGAGATACCTAGGCGTTCTCTCTCTTTTTCTCTTTTCTGTCTCTCACTTTGTCTCTCTGTTTCTCAACCTGCAATTTTTTATAAAAGTTATGCCATTAATGATGAGTTTACTATGAAGTTATCTAGAGCAATCACTACATCTGAATCAGATGATGCCATTTTGCCTTATTTTTTAGAGGAG
Source organism: Myrmecobius fasciatus (assembly GCA_023553655.1). Lineage (NCBI taxonomy): Eukaryota > Metazoa > Chordata > Mammalia > Dasyuromorphia > Myrmecobiidae > Myrmecobius > Myrmecobius fasciatus. Next base: position 6,737 of record JAJPUD010008404.1, read on the forward strand.
GGGAACTGAGACTCACTTTTGGTCACTATACCTCTCTGCTTTCAGTTTCCATCCTCTGTAAAATAGACAAGATTCTAGGATTTGAGTGTTTGACAGGTAATTATAGTGTACTCTTGGGCAAATACTTCATTTCTCTGTCCTCAGTTCCACATCTAAAAAAATGGAATTGTACTAAATGAGCTTTAGCTTATATATATATGCTGTTGGAATGTAATTGTTCATATATTATTTATGAAATTGAATTGTAGGTTACTTGAGGGCGGGGACTTTTTTTTTTTGTATTTCTTTATATTTCCAGCTCTAAGCAGAGTGCCTGGAACATTTTTAGTCATTTTCCAGTCATGTCTGACTCTTCGTGTTGGCAAAGATACTAGAATGGTTTGCCATTTCCTACTCCAGCTCATTTTACAGATGAGGAATTGGGGCAAACAGGGTTAAGTGACTTGGACAGAGTCATACAACTAGAAAGTGTCTGAGGCCAGATTTGAATTTAGGAAGATGAATCTTCCTGATTCTAGATCCAACATTTACAGGCAGGAATACACTATGCCACTTGGCATGACTCAGAAATCCTGCATAAAAAGGGTGTTAGAACAGGGGAAGATCCTTAGTAGCAACTTTTTACTGAATACAACAAACAATTGTTCCAATGACATATTTTACTAAAAAACAAAAACAAAACAAAACAAAACAAAAAAACCAATCTTGCTTTTTAGGCTAAACCAAGTTCACTGTTAGGCAGAGAAATTATGAAAAAAAATGACAAAGTAGGAACAAATTGTTTGGCATCTTTTCCATAAATTCTCCCTTTTCTTGATTTCCACCTATGCTTGGATCACAATTCTTTGGACCTTGATTTCTGCTATCACCCAAAGGGTGTTATCTGATAATGGTTTAAGGAATTACTCTAATCAAAGGTATTTACATTTGAATAGGAAATTCTTAGAGATCTCAAAGTCATTTGGAAAAGTATTGAGGGGAAAATATATTAGAAATGGATAGGTTGTTCAATGAATAGTACTGGGCCTTAAGTCAAGAAGACTTGAATTTAAATATGTTCTCAGAGAATAGATAATGTGACTCAAGGCAAGTCACTCGATCTTTACCTCAGTTTCCTCATCTGCAAAATGGGGATAATAATAGCACCTACTTTCCAGGCTTATTGTGTGTATCAAATAAGATAATGTTTGGAAAGCACTAAGCATGATGCCCAGCACATTCATAGGTGCTTAACAAATGTTTATTCTCTATTATAAATCATATTAAATATAATTAAAATCATTTACATGTAAAGCTAGCTTGGCTATTAGAAAATGACTATGTGAATTTTTGTATCATGCCTTTGTGCCTCCCAAAGGTGGGGCCTTGAGGTCAAGAACTGGCTCATATTCCACCTTTCTATTTTTGGTGCCTAGAATAATGTATCATGCATTGTAAGTGTTGAAGAAATATTGGTTAAATTGATTTAAAATTAATATCTTTTTAGACACAGAATAAGCATGACTAAGAACATGCAGGTTTCAGGAACCTTATTCCAAAGCAACACAATATTAGCACTGAGCAATCTTACACTTTCGTGGCCAGGGGATATATTGTCAGATCCCTTATTATAGCCATGCTATAGGCTACTTTTACAAAGTTACATGGTAATTGTTATAGATGATTGCCAACCTCTTCATATGTAGGCGTGTGAAAAAGGCAGCCCAGAGGGCTGAGTCATTCATTTATAAAGCAGCTCTTAAAAATAGCCAAGGGGAAATCTGGTTTTTCCTCTCTGTTGTAACCCTGGACTATAACTGAAAACTACAGTGTATATCCCAATATTCATGCCTTAGGAAAAACAAGTCATCTAATAAAATAAAGGCATGCCATGGTAGAAGAATGAATGGACCAAGGGGGGAATGAAGAGAGACATTTGAAGAGAAAACAATCTAGATAAGCTGAACATTTTCCACAAAAGAGAATTTTCTCTATGCATAAGAAAGGGGAATGAGAAAAATTTGGATTGACAAAATCTTGGGCCAATATACTTGAAATTCCCAAAAGAATCAATATCTCAAATAGAGAGCACTTCAAGAGTTTCAACATAAGGTAGTAACTTAGCCCAAAACAATACAAACCATAGGGATGGAAGAAAAACTGAGATGTAAGTCTCAGAGGATTTAAAAAAAACTACTCTATAAATATGTCAGGCATGATGTCTGGAACTGGATACAAAATGCAGCAGTGTTGCAAATGTTATCACAGAATCAGAGGCTAATTTGCAAAAGATCTTTTGAAGTCATTGAGTAGGCTCCACCACTACTTCATTTTTTTTATAGACAAAGAAAAGATGGCACTGAGAAATAAAGCTATTTGCCTAAAGTCACACAGAAAGCAAGTGATAGAGCCAGGGCTCAAATTAATTCTGACTTCAACTCTAGCATCCTTTCTATACACTCTCCATATCATGGGATCTCAGAGTTATACCTCCATTGCTTAGTGAGACAATTTTGTAAATGCTAGCTAGTGTTGTCAAAAGTTAGTTAGTATTAATGATAACACTGAAGGATATTAATAAATATTAGTCATAAATGATATTAGGTTATATTTTTAAAAGGAACTATAATTATAGCTAGTGTTTATTTAATATATTATATTAACCTCCTAATCAATGGAGATTCAATGGTATATATAACGTGAGATCCTATAATATGTATAGTGTGGGATGTGTGTACATGCCACATATAATACAAATATTGCACAAATATATAAACACACATGTATGGTCATGAATATATAAGTACACAGGTGCATGCATATGTATATATGTGTTTTTATATATTCTACAACACCTAGCACAGTGCCTGGCAGACAGTAGGTAAGTAATAAATGCTTGTTGACTGATTTGTATGATTACAAAAAGTTTAGAATGTCTTTTCCTCTTCTTCCTCCTCCTCCTCTTCTTCTTCCTCTTCTTCATCTTCTTCCTCCCCCTTTTCTTTCTCTTTCTTTTTCTTTTTCTTCTTTTTCTGATATATTTATTGCCTATAATGATGGAAGATTATCTTTGGACAGGACCTTAGAGCCCATTTAGTTTATAGATGGAAATCTTCAGGTAATAGATGAGAAAACTGAAACCAAACAAATAATAATAGCAATAGCATTTTTATAGCTCTTCAAGGAAGGAAAATTGCTTATCATAGATAGGTGGGGGAGAATCAAGATCCTAGAGTATAGCCTTGAACCAGTTGAACTTCCTCAACATTTCCTGTTAAACAACTTTAAAATAATGCCTCAAATCAGTCAACAAAAGTTTGGAGGGAAACTTTTGTCCAGCCTAAGACAATTTAAGGATGTCCACAGGAGAGGTCTGTAATACTGAGGTGGATGTAGGCCCAGAATTTGGCAAGAACATAAGCAGGTGGTCTTGGAGTGCTACAGCAGCACTTTAGAAATGCTTATCTGAGAGACAGTATAACTTGTATAACTTGTCAGAAAGGGAATATAGGGGTCTTTTTGCTACAGCTAGTGCTGATAGGCAACTCTATTGCCCATAAACAGTGTGGGTCACAGCACTGGTACTTGTGGCTGCAAGGGAGCAGGGCTCTTTCTAGGTAAACATCATAGCATGGACCAGGAGAGCAGTGACCACACCTCTCCCACAATAATACTTCCTTGGAAAGACTGAAAACTTGCAAACCCTTAGAACTTATTCTGAAAACAGCAACACAACAAACCCCTAGGTGAGCAGGACCTAACTTTAACATGAAGTAAAGAAATAGTCTGGTAAAATGAGCAGAAAAGGACCTTGATCTTAAAAAAGCTTCTATGGCATCAGGGAAGATTGTGACATAAATTTAGAGGAAGATAGCAGTGTTAATTGGACCCAAATCCAATAAGAATTCCTGGAACACTTGAAAAAAAAAGAAGAGTTGTAGAGAAAAATTGGGAAAAGAAATGAGAGTGATGCAAGTAAATTATGAAAAGATTGAAAATTATCGAAAAATTCAAATATAAATCACAGTCCTGATGACACAAGATTTATCAGTTTCCTCATTGAAGGAATGGAAGGTTTAGGATTTGGTATTCTGGAGGGCAATAAAGGAAGGATACAATCAAGAATAATGTACCTAGAAAAATTAATATAGGGCTTCAGGAAAAAAAATGGATATTTAATGAATAGAGAACTTCCAAGTATTACTTGACCAGAAAACCAGCACTGAATAGAAAATTTGACATTCAAACAAAAGATGCAAGAAAATAATAAAAGGTAAACATTAAAGAGTAATGATAGGGGACCCAGTGGAATTAAACTGTTTATATTTCTATATGGGAAAATGATTCATGTAATTCCTAAGGACTTTATCATTATTAGGGCAGTTAGAAGAAGTGTACATAGACAGAGGGGCATGAGTATGAAGCAATTATGTTGAAATGATCTTCAAAAAAGTAATGTAGGGGTAAAAAGGAGCAACAAACTGGGAGAAGGGGGAAATGAGAAGTAAAATGGGGCTAATTTTCTTACATAAAGGAGAAGCACAAGAAAAATCCTTTATAGTGGATAGGAAGATGAGGAGTGGTGGGGGTCAATGCTTGAACCTCATTCTAATTGGAATTGGTTCAGAGGGAAGAATACACACACATGTTATATGTAAACACACACATGTGTGTGTCTAGTTATGAGTGTGTGTGTATATATACACAATTATCTCTTCCATGTCATGGGGATTAGGGACATGGAATCCTGTTGATTTGGAAATCTATGCAAAATTTCTGGGCCTTCCCTTCATACCAGAGAAGAAGTCTGAATTATTATGATATTAAAAGATAAAATATATTGATATTATATAATGCTATACATATATTTTGTACGTTTCTGACTTTTTAAACTTTTTCTGTGTTGTCTGATGGTTTTTACATGTTGTCTGTGATTTTTGCAAAACTCCCTCAAAATTTCCATTTAATCTCTTATGATGACTTGTGATATGTTGAAACAGTGATGGGGAAAGTCGTGATGTGAAGAGATAACTATATACTCAGCTGGGTATAGAAATCTATTCACAGGGAAGTGGAAAAGAGCCATGAGAGGCAGATCATAAGTGGCATAAGAAGGGCAGTTTTGGGGAGGCAACAGTCAGAAGTAAGATAAATTTTAGAGGAGGAACAGAACAGAGGGAGAAAGTAAGATGGAGAGAAATGTATAGTTAATGATGCCCCAGAAGGCAAACATGCAGCTTGGACTATGTCTAAAGCTAGATGATCTTGTAGGGAAAACTAGATGGTATATTCTTATTGGGAAACCAGTTTTTGACCTACAAAAATTACTCATTTTTGAAGTTCTTTAAGTTCTTTTTTCAAAATATAATTCAAGTATGACTATCTTCATTTTATGTGAGGAAATTAATGCTTTGAGTGGTCAAGTTCCTGGTAATAAAGTATTGAGTGCTTGAAATAGAATTTGAACTCTTTTGGAGGAAGTGCAATTATTTACTATTCTAATGAATATAGTTGTAGTTTTGTTTCTGTTGTGTTTTGCTTTGTCTTATGCTTTGTCCTATGCAAAAAGTCTGTTATTAACCTCATCTGCCCCAAATCTGATTCATGGAATAATACTACTAAGAGTATATTAGGGCCATTTCTTCTAGTTGAGAGGTTTCTGAGGTGACTAAAACCTGCCCTGTGATGTGAAAATTTGCTTAAAAACTTAAACATTCCTTAGATAAGAAGTCAGAGGAAGATTCTCACCTGTCCTTGAATCCTTAATGACACATTCCCTTTAAATAAGCTTATTGGTGAACCATCTAAATGTAGTTCAATCTGTTACTTGACTTAATTTATCTATAGAGATTGATGAAATTTATTTCTTTATGAGATATATGAGATTATTACTCTATTTAACTAAGTTTGTCCAATTTTTATAACTGCGAAGAAAGTATGTTAACTTACGGCCTAAGAGGAATGTTCAAGATTGCAATATGTTAAATAATTATTTCCCTGTCACTTGAATTTTGCCTATAAGAAGTCTGGTTAGAATCCTAATGATTATTAAGGTTTTCTCTGAAATCTGAACCTATGCTTGAGCATAGCAATAAAAGCAAAGGTTTTCCCTCTACAATTTTTGCATGATGACAAATATATTTTGGCAGAAATTACCTACTACATGAACTCAGAGAGAAGATATTTCTCCCATAGCAATACAACATATAAAGAAACAGGTATATTCATGATACACAGAGTGGATGGAAGGTGTATATTAGAGATGGTTTCTTCTCTTAGACTGTTTTTCCTACAGAAAAGATAATTAAGTGACTTAGATAATGGTATCATTGATTTAAAGTGGGAAAGGCATCTTAGAAGTTTAAATGCTTCAGTTTATAGTACAATTGAAGAAACTCAGGCAGAGATACACAGATCTGTCAAAAGTTATATAGAGTAAATACTCAAAAATTAAAAAGGAAGTTTTAAAAGTTTTTATACATAATTGAGAAAAAATAAAATATTTAAGAAACTGGAAATATATTTTGCATAATTGCACATATATTATTGATATCAAATTGTTTGCTGACTCAGGGTCTGGGGAGAGAAAGGAGGAAGAGAGAATTTGCAACTCAGAATTAAAAAACAAAGTTAAAATAGCAAACAGTAGAGTCAGGATTCACACTCAAGTCTCCTGATTCTAAATCTGATACTCTTTGCACCACATCTTCAGTTTGCTGTGCTTTAAATGCCAATGAATTTGCTTTTTGTGTGCCTTCCTGTTTCTTACACTTTTCCCCTTTTATTTTTAAGAGTATGATTTTCCATTCCTGGATGCATTCTACTTGTGCCTCTTACAATCCATAACTTCCTTCAAAGATTAATTTATTATTTGCATACCAGAAGTCTTTCCTGACTCTCTTATCAATAAATGTTTTCTCTCTCCTCTGATGATCCATGCTTTACATGTTACAGAACATAATTCCCTTGAGATTAAGAAGCATTTTTTAAACTTTTATATCCCTAGAATATAGGGATACTGACTTGTATATAGAACACACTAATGACTTGATTAGATTGGATTCAGTCATGTTTAGTCCTGGAAGCAAAGCAGAAAGATGTGAAATAGTTGTACAAATGGTTAAGTAAGCCTTGGATCCTTAACAGAGTGGGAGTCTCAGTAAGATAGTGTGGATACCTAGTAATTGATTAAGAATTAAAGAGTCTGGGTTCAACTTTTGCTCCTGTCACTTCCTGTGTGGGTTTGAGTTTTCTTAATGGCAAAATGAAGGGTGTTGGACTAGATGACCCCTAAGGTTTCTTCCTATTCTAAATCTATGACCCTAATAACCATTGTTTTACTCAATCTTATAAAATTGAGTCATGTGAGAATAGATTGAAGGACTTGGGGATATTTGGCCAAGAGAAGACTGAGGGGAAATATAATTGATTTGAAAGATTCTAAACTAATGGCTATCTCATAGGAAACAGTAAGTCACTTCCCTTCTTAACCTTTATTGCTTCTGCTCTCATACCTTTTTACCTCAACCTTATCTCACAAATGTTCCACCACAAATTTTGCGGCTCATTCTCTTAGACCCTGTATAATGCCTACTCGATAACTAGCCATCTTCCCTTCATCTTAGATCTCCTGCTCTCATCATCCTTCCATCTTCAGGTACTCATGGAAATGTGAATTTCTGATTGTTCTTTTCAATACTTATTGTACATGCTCTTATACCAACATTACCAAATACCTTAGTGACTCAGTTACTCAGTCTACCTAACTCTGCCTCTTAGAATTCCTGATTTCTATCAAGAAACTGTCCAAGTTTCTCCCTTCTATATAAGGTCTTTCATAACTCTGTCCTCCTCTCCCATCAGCTGCTAGTACTTTCACCTCTAAGGTTGCTTTGTATAGATTTTGTATGTATCTTTAAGTGTATGTTGTTTTCCTCATTATAAAGTAATTTTCCTGAGGGTAGGAATTATTTCTCCTCTGTCTTCTTATCTATAGCATCTAACTTAGTGCTTTTGTTGTTATTTAATCATGTCTGACTCTTTGTGACTCCACTTGTGGTTTTCTTGGCAAAGATTCTAGAATGGTTTGTCATTTTCTTCAACAGTTCATTTTATAGATGAGGTAACTAAGGTAAAAATGGTTAAGTGGCTTGTTCAGGCTCACACAGCTAGTGTCTGAGGCCAGATTTAAACTCAGTCTTCTGAGTCTTCAGAAGAAACTTTTAAACTGAGTCTTCCTAACTTCAGGTCCAATGCTCTGTTCTCTGTGTCACCTAACTACCTTGGCCAAGGGCTTATTTATTGACTATTAATAATTTATTTAATGGAAGAAGGATAAGCCTTATTTTTTTTCACTATTGCTATGATTTATGATAGAATGTTCCTCTTTCCCTCCACCCTACCCCTGAAAATAGGGTACTCGGAATTATTTTCATTTTCCTTGCTCATGTACCAGGTACAGTCATTTGTAGTATTAATTCTTCTTTTCTCTCTCTCCTTCCTCTAAGCTTTTTATTTATCACTCTATTCATTTATCTATCTATCTACATAATTGTTTGTTTATTCCTTCCTTCATTTGTTTATTTATTTATGATTCCAGGAAAAGAATGAAAGTCTGAATTCCAGCCATCTCTGTTAAAGTTATAGTTATTGGTAGGCACCTCTTGGCATTGTGCTCAAGGTTATTCTCACTGGTGAATCATTAGGCATTATTTTTTATGGAAATTCCATGGGTATAATTTCAATGTGAGCTTTAAATGTATATGAGAAAGTGGAAGAAAATGTAATGGTGATTTTAACTTTCCCATAATCTATCTTTTAAGAAAATTGAGAGATAAAAGAATACATAAAATTAAGTGGTAGAGATATAGCACTTTGGATACATTAGTTAAATTACCATCATCTATTCTGTATAAATCTAGTATAAACTTAGTTATTTACATATTGCCTCTTCCTACTCTCCCCACCATCAGAATGATGTCAGAGACTAGTTTCTGTATTATTATTATTATTTTTTGTATTCTCCAGGATTAGCACAGTGCTTGGCACATAGGAAACAATATAAAAATGTTTTTTTAAGTTTTAAAATTATTACCTCAGTTGAGCATTATAAGAATGTTGAGAGAGAGAGCACAAGCATTATTTTACCTTTATTTTCTAAATGAAATCATTTAGGTGAAATGAAAACAGCTAGATAGATTAGTAGATCTCCAGAGTTGAAGTCATCAAGATCTGACTCCAGATCTAACTGTGTGACATCAGTCATTTAACCTCTCTCAATCTCAGTTTCCTCACTATAAATGTGGGAGGATAATAGTATCCACCTCCCAAGATTGTTGTGAGGATATAAGATATAATTTATAAATTGCTTTGTGAGAAGTAAGCCATTGTATAAACACTAGATATTATTATTAGTTCACTCTACTTTTTTATATTTCAGTCAAGGAAATTGCCAAAGATTGGTCTTTGGGCTTTAGAATCTGTTGTTTTTCTGTTAAACCAAATAAGTCATATAATTAGCAAATTGTGACACTAGACTTGGAACCTAGTTTTTTTTTTCCTTCTAATTCCAAGTCCATTATCTTTTCCCAATGCATCATGCTACTTCTATAACTAAGGATAAGTTTAATAGATAATTAAATTCAATGAACACTTATTAAACATCTATTATGTTGAGTATATGATACAAATAGAGATGTAATACTCTTTAAGGGGTTATATTCTGTTAGGGAGAAATGTTCACACAAATGACTCTAGGAAGAGTGAGATGCAGAAAGGAGAGGTCCAGACAGTGTTAAAGAAGATTCAAGGGAAGACTACTTTTAGTAGTAAAGTTAGGGAAGATTTCATGAAGGGGATGCCATCTAAGTATTCTATTAAAGTAAAGGAGAATTAAGTAAGAATAAGCAGAGGAGGTTAGGAAGAGTCCATTCCAGACATCTCACCCCAGTAAATAACATAAACAGAAGCACTGAGAAAGGGAAGGCAGGGCTATGTAAACTAAGAATGGATGAAAGGAGAGTAGGATAGTTTAGTTGTGAAATAGTTTGTAAAGCTGAGTAGTATGAGACAAAGCTGGAAATAAAAGCTGAAGCCAGATTGTGCAGGGCTTTGTATTTCAGCTTAAGGAGTTTATAATTTATTTGGTAGACAATGAGGAGTTCCTGAAGATTTCTGAGGAGAGGAATGACATGGTCTGATTAGTACTTTGGAAAGATTATGTGAGCAAGACAATAAGGGATTAGATAAAGGATAGAAAGGTATAAGGAAAAAAGATACAGTTCCAACAATTGAGATAAGAGGGGTGAGAGCAATGGAATTAGAGTCAGAAGATCTTAATTAAAATCCATTTTTTGTTATTTTCTATGGACCTTAATTTTCTCATCAGTAAATGTGAGGTGTTAAGGTTGCTATTCTTTTGGGTACATTTTAACTTGAAATTTTATGATCCTGTGATCCTAATGGAAAGAACTTGTCATGGCATATGGTGGGAGGGAAAAGGCAGAGGTAAATGTGAATTGATGATTGTGAGCCCAGTCGACTGAGAGGAAGGTAATACCATACATGGAAATAAAAAATTATGCAGAAGATCAGTTTGGGGGTAAAAGGAAAACAAAACAAAACACTTACTTATGGACGTATCAGATTTGAGGTGGCCACAATCAGGACATCTGTGTATGGAGAGTTACACTGATAGTTTGTGAGTATTTAAAAAGAAATAGTGTTCATTGTTACCAGTGGTGTGGATGGTGACATAAAAAGCATACTCATCCAATTTTTTGATATGCAGCTGGGAGGGAAAGTTAACATAATGGGTGACAGAATCAGGATCCAAAAAAGTATTGATGAATTAGAACATTGGACAAAGTTTAAAAAGTTAACATTTCATAGAGAATAGTCATAGATTATTTAAAAGAAATTCTTACAAATTTAAAGATGCAATTTAAAGAAGAGGAAAATATGGCTAGATTGAAGTTCATATGCAAAATTTATGTGCATCAAAGGGTTTCAAGTTATTTTGAGTTAGTGTGATATAACTATCAAAAAAGATAATGCAATTTACTGAATTGTGGGACAAAATCTTGAAATGAGAAAACTGATCATCACAATGTACTCAAGAGTTTTAACATATCTAGAATAGTCTGTACAGTTTTATGTACCACCTTTTAAGAAAGCCAGTAATATGGAACATTTTGACAAGGATAATGGTAAGGTCAAAGATCATGCTGTAGAAGGGTCAGTTGAAGGAAGTAGGAATATTTATCTTAAATAAAAAAGATTTGGTAGGGAAGACATGGCATCTGACCAGATATTTGAAGAGTGGTCATGTAGTAGAGAGATTGTGTCCATTTTGCTAGGTGCAAAGTGAAGAATTGGGAGAAACTAGCAGAAATGTAAGAAAAACAGATTAGTGTGGCTTATTGAAAAATTCCCAAGAATTAGAACTGTCTAAAAGCATAGTGATACTATTCAAAGTAGCATAAGATCACAGACATAGAAGTAGAAAACATCTTTGATGTCATCAAATCATTTTATAGAAGAAGAAACTGAGGTACAGAGGTTAAGTGATTTGCTTAAGGTCACACAAATAATAAGTGGCAGAGTCTTGATTCAGAGTTAAGTTTTTGACCCCAGTTCTCCCTATATCATGCTAGTTCTCTATGGTGGGAAGACAACAACAATAACAGCAACAACAAATGTCTATTGTAATTTAAAGTTTGCAAAACACTTTACACATAGTATTTCATTTGATCCTCACAACAACCTTATCCTTATAAGGGATATCTTAATATTCCTTAATAGGAAGATATTATTATTTTTCCACTTTATAGATGAGGAGACAGTATCTGAGAAGTTCACAATAACTTGACCCAGATCAATTAGCAGTTAGTGTCATAGAAAAGATTCAAATTCAGATCTCTGCTTTCTCCAAGTTCAGTGCCTTCCTCACTATATCCCCTTCCTTGTTCATTGATATTCCATACATAAGATGATAAATTTAGAGCTGAAAAGGAACTTAGGGGCCATTTAATTCAACTTTTTTTCTAAACTAATTTGGTAATTGAGGTCAAGAGAAAGTAAGGAATTTGTCCAAGAAGTAGGTGATAGATCAGGGATTTGATCTGAAGTCTTCCCAATTCAAATTCAGTTTTCTTTTTCCTCTACTCCCCAGTACACCACATTGAAAGGAGAATTGTGGTTGTGGTAAAGATTTCAATTCAGGAATCGGTTTGGATAAAGGCATCTGAGGTCCCTTCTAGCTCTTGAGATTCTGTGGGAATATAATAGAGAGTGAACCATGTAGGGAGAAAAAAGGATGATGGGATAGCAGTGAGAGCCCACTTGAGGTTTGGCATATAGTCAGCAAGGCTTTGTGGTTTTCTTTAGCATCATGCAGCTACTTAGGAATAGGAGTTGAGGTTACTGTTACCTAGTAAATTGGACCTGTTCTCTGTTCAGGATATTGTGCCAGGAAGGAAGATAAACTGCCTGTCATGATAGATTAGCCAGTGAATATAATAGAATCATAAAGCTGGGTCAGGATTTGAAAGGGGTCTGGAAGGTCATCTAGTCCAGTCATGCACGTTTATTTTATAATAAGAAAACTGAAGCCAAGAGAGGTTAAATAATTTGTTCAAAATCAAAAAAGTTTTGCATTTCAAGTCTGAGACTTGTGCTTATTGTACCACAACATGGAGTTACACTTTTATAGTTTTGAATGCTCAATTAGAGGGCAATCAGTTATTTGAGTCTATAATTTTTCTGCATTGTTGGTTGGTTAGTTTAGAATGCAAACTTTTTTTGAAGTTAGGTCCTATTTTGAATTTTTCTTTGTATCTTCAGTTCTTAGCACATAGTAAGTATTTAATAGTGCTTGTTGGTTGATTTTTTAAATTTACTCAAATAGATATTGTCATTGATTTGGATGATCTTTCCAATTAAAGAAAAACCCAGCTTGTTAGATAGATCCTCTATCATCAGATGTCCTATCATCCACTGATGAGAACATGTATATCAGAGCTATTCAAAATGAGCAGGCATGATTGGATCATAATTATTGATCATTATCATTATTATTTTTCCTATAAGGCTCAGGAATATTTTTGGTGAGAACCTTATATTGCCACTACCAAAAGAACATTCATATTTTCACCTGATCATTTAACAGTCCAAACATTACATCAATAGCCCATCTAGCTTCAAGGTTTGTGTACTCAAAAAGTTAAATAGCCTATAAGCACTGCTTGGGGCCTTTCCACTTGGAGTTTTCCTTCACTTACAGGAAAAGCGAGACATTTTCAATGTTGTATTTCTACAGCCTAATATATAACATTAAGAGTAGATCTGGAAAGGATGTACTCTTTAGCCCTCCAAGAAGCCACAGACAAACACATTATCCCTTAGAGGAAGAGACAGAGCTGAGGGATAATGTTTAGTTTAAACAGAGTTTTGATGATATCTTTTAAGTCTAGTTTTCACTAAAATGCTAGTGTCAACCATTGTGGCAGATTTGAGTCAAGCTGGGTACATAGTTTCAAGCCAGAATGGAGAAAAAATTGGCAAAAGTGACTTGCAATATGAAGTGTTTGCATCCATGGGTGCAGATGCTATACCTCCTGGGAGCCTCAAGGAATTAGCTGAACTTACTGCAATTCCATTGCTAGAATTTTTGCAGAATTATCTAGTTTGGGGTGACATTCCAAAGAAGGAAAAGTGTAAGCACTGGCCTTTAAAATGAGGATAAAGCAAAAATCTAAAAAAAAAAAAAGCTGAGTAATTGGTTTGATGAGTATAGATAATTCAATTCAATTATAGTGCTCTGGTTCTGGCCTCTAGTGCCGAAGGGGTTCTCCTTGAAAGAAAAAAAAAATGTATCAATGTTTATCAATGTTTTAGCCAGGAGAGAGTGTGGATAGTTGGGTCATCTGATATTGTAGTCTTTTCCATTCTCAGTGAATTTTTAAAATTCTCATACCAGTCTATCTAATTCCCATAACCTCTAGTTATATCCATAACTGCTTCCTCCCAAATGTCCAAATAAACACCGAACAAAGCAAAACCATCTTGATCAAGTGAGCAGAGGATGAACACAAAATTCAATAAATATATGTTAAGTGCCTACTATGTGCTAGGAGTTGTGATAGACTTTGATGATATAAAGATAAGACTCAAGACCAACTCTCAAGGAAAAAAAATGTTTCAATGGAAACAGAGTTGAGCATGGATGACTCGATCTGGATCATGGATCACTCAACATGAATTCATGAGAACTGAAGTCATAGGACCTAAATCTGAGTTCTGGTTCTATCACTTATATGACCTTAAGCAACATCCATAGTCTCTTTGGGCCTCAGTTACTTTCTATATTAAATCACAAAAGCTGGGTCAGATAAATTCAAAATCAACTTCTAGTAAGTGACCTATGACCCAAAAAATGACCTGGTGAGGTTAAAAGAAAAAACAGAAGAACATAAAAACATTTTTCAAAAGCTTTAAATGCTTACAATACGATGGGAGACATCATGGCATAGTAGAAAATTCTTGACTTTGGACTGGTAACACATTCAAATCCCAGTTCTATGACTCAGGAAGTATGAAACAATAGTTTTTTTAATTTTTTTTAAACCAGATTCTTTTCCTAGCAGTTTTGTCAAATAGAAAGTTCTTTGTCAGTAATTAGTGACCTTAGTTTATTCATTTGTTCCTGAGATGAATTTTGTCTAGTTCAATATGGCTACCTCTTAGATAATTTGATTGGTATGGGACTAAATCTGTTAATGAATCATCTCTTTTGACATTATGTTTGTTGATGATTTGTTCTTGTTTAATCATTTCAGTCATGTCTGACTCTTCCTGACTCCATTTTAGATTTACTTGGAAAAGATACCAGAGTGGTTTGCCATTTCCTTCTTCAGCTCATTTTAGAGATGAGGAAACTGGCAAATAGAATAAAATGACTTGCTAAAGTCACATAGGTAGTAAATTACATTTGAACCCACATCTTCCTAAATCCAGGCCCACTGCTCTTTCTACTGTATTATCTAGCTGCCTTGCGTTGATTAAATTTACAATAAAACAGAAAGCTAATAAATAAATAAGTGCATAAGAGAGGCACTCACAAACCTATGGTGGTGTAGTATAGCAAAAAGAATTCCAATTCCGCCACTTATTTGCATTGCAGTAATATCGTGAATAGGCCAATGTAGTACATGGATAGAATGCTGGATTCGATGTTACAAAGTCCTGCATTCAAATTCTATCTCAGACACTTTGAGCAACTTTCTTTCCTTTTTCTCAATTTCAGTTTCTTTATCTGTAATATGTAGCTAATCAAAGGTTTATTGAGAAGATAAAATGAGATATTTGTAAAGCACTTTGTAAACTATAAAGCCTGCTGAAAAAGTTATTAAGTAGCTGCCAATTTTAACAAAAATAAATTCTTGAGGAGGCATAAATCAATTAATGTATTAAAAGTAATGAAAACATTTCAAACATTTTAAGTTAAACAAATACATTAATAAAACAAGATTTGTTAAATTATCTACTGTGTGTCAAGTACTATGTATTAAGTGCTAGGAATACAAACACACAAAAATGAAACATTTCCTAAATCCTTAATATTACTAGTCCACAACATGCTGATCTAATTTTCTTGTATCTTCAAGATCACCAGCCACTTAGACCAGAAACCATAACCATGAACCATATCCATAAAAAGGTTACTTGTGGTCATAGAGTTTTGATTAATATAATCTTTGTAGAAGACTTTGGGATATTGAATGAAAGGAAGAAAGGACAAACCAAAAAAGAAATATAGTGAAGAAACTTGATCTTAGTATTGTCTTAGAGGGAGAATCAACTCCAAATTGAAAACATTTGAGTTTTAATGAAAGGATGATCTTCATATAACAACAGTATATTTTTGCTTGGATAATTGGAAATATAAGAAGAGAGTGCATGTATTCCATATGTTCCTTGTTAGGCTACAACTGAGAAACCAAGCACAATTATTTTGTGGCTAAGGATTTCAACTCAGCAAAAGTTATAATGCATCTTTAAGACCGTCTGCTTCCTTGGAAAGCTAACATATTCTAGGGCACAGTCTCGGGTGCAATATTGAATCTTAAAACTCCCAGGGGGCAAAGCTTAACTGTCTGTAGATATAAAGTTCCCACTTGTTCAGATTTGTTGTTCTACAGGAATTCAGTGATTTTGTAGCCAATTCCCACAGGCAGCAGAAATTTTCTGTGGTCTTCATTTTAGGGTATTAGCATTAATAGGCTTGCTAATAATGGGTTAAAGTTAAGAACAATCAGCTTTATATTGTTTCAGAGAAGTAATAAAGCCTGATACATTTTAATAACTAACTTCTTTAAATGTGACAAATTTTAGGACAGCTTAGAATATGGATTTTAGGTGATTTGATAATTGAAACTAAAGTTGAGTTTAAATTATGAATTATTCTCCCACCATAGGCTGTCATCATTATAGGTGTGTTTGAAAGAATTTTGTTTTGGAAAGCAAAATTCTTTAGGCCTTTAGTTATCATGGTAAGCATGGGTATGTAAACAAGGTTATGAAAATAAATTCATAACTTTCAAATGTAACAGCTAAATAATATAATATTTCTCTCTACTATACTAAATAATGTGTTTTAGAGTCATCTACTTAAATAAAAGATAAGATAATCATAGAATATTTGGCAATATTAGACTGAAAATTAATTTGGAGAGAGAAAGCCAAGAACTTAACCTGATGGTTATCAAAGTCATGGGCCACCAAATGAGGTCATGAAGAATTGGACATAACTGAAGACTAGTGAACAACAATAACTACAACAACAAACTTTTGAATGGTTTTTCAAAGCTTCATATGTACTGGGTTGAGCTTGCAGAATGATGGTTTAGTTATGGAGGTTATTAGGAAAAGAAGCACATTATAATTATAAATTTCTAAACTAGATTCTTATTCTATTTTTTTATTAGATTCTATTAGATTCTCATAAATATTAACAAGGGAAAAGGCAAATGTATTGAACAGCTGCAGTTCATTGACTATCATGACATAGAAAGCTGTCTTCAAGTATTGGAAGAATTGTAATTTGGAAGTGGATGAAATTTCTCCTACTAAGAAGGAAGAATTAGGAGCAATTGGTGTGAGTTGTAAAGATGAAAATTTAAACTCTGATGAAAGGGAAAATTCTTCCTAACTATTTAAAATGTTTTAAAATGGAACTGACTGCTTCAGGTAGTCATAGTTTTCATTAAACTAGAGTTTTTTTATGCAAAGTTTTGATAACTACATGTATATTACAGCTGATATCCTTGCGTTGAACTAAGTCATCTCTGAAGATACCTTCAATTTAAAAATAAGGTGATTCTAAATTACAAACTACGAAATATGGTTTAGAATGTTCTTGACAAGTTTCTTCTTCCTTTCTTTGCCTCTTGCCATCTTCCTCTTCCTCTTCCTCTGCTTACTTGGCTTTTTTTTTCTAGTGGGTCTCCATATAAAATTTTTTTGTCATGTCTGTATGGTCCTTAAAAACCTGAAACTCTTCCCTTTCCTGGTTTTTCTTCCTGATTCTGCATTTTTTCCTATGATTGAAAATTCAATAGAGCCTACTTTTTCTAACAATTTTTTCCTGACTTTGTTCAGTTGTTTTTCATTTGTGTCTAATTCTTTGTGATCCCATTTGGGGTTTCTTCAGCTCATTTTATATATTGGAAAATGGAAGCAAACAGGATTATATTACTTGATTAGGAGACCAGATTTGAACTCATGCCTTCTCAACTTCATGTCTGGCACTCTATCCTCACTAGATAGAAGGAAACCTAAAAACCAGATCACATTGAATTAATGCTATTCTTTATACCAAATATATACTTCCTTAATATATGTGTCATATATGTATACTCATAAATATACACACATACAAGTACACATATATATATATATACACAAACGTACACACATATATCATCTTGTTTAGATAGTTTCAAGGTATATTATATTAAAAAGCATGCATTTTATTGTTTAGCCAAATTTCTTCTGTAAATTTTGTCTATTTTAATTATCTTCTTATGTATTTATAATTCACCTCATACCTAAAGACATAAAGTATTTGACTTACCAAAACAATATTCTTTAAACTACACTCATAATAATTATAGAACATGGAGGGAGTAAGGTAGATAATTCCTAATTTAAACTCAAGTTTGGATTCATTTGTCAAAGTATCTACAAATTCATAATCTTGACTATACAAAAATTTATAGTTACCTCAAGCTCCTGGCAATTATTTGGTGCAGTGGATAGAGTGCTGTGCTTGAAGTCAGAAAGAGTTGGATATGACTTAAGACTACTGAACAATAATGAAAAGAACAACAAACTCTTTGTAGAAAACACCTGTCTTTTACTCATCTTTGCATCTTTCACAGTACCCTATATATAAGAAGCACTCAGTTAATGCCAATATTTGTTAAATGAGTGACTAAAGTTATTGTCTTATTATATTTCTGTTAAATTTATCACACACACATATATATGTGCACATATATACATATACATATATATGTTTACACAATACATAAAATGTATATATGCATACATTATAGCTCTCATAGAATTATTGAAGTCATGTAATATATGTATTATATAGGATATGATATATGTGCCACATTTATGTATTTCACATATACATGTATATGTGTATGTTATAAAATTGTATGTGAAGGTCATATAATCTAGATCAATCACTTTAATTTAGTTAACAAATACTTTGGATTTTCTATGTAGAAGGCTTTGTGGATGATACAAAGAATTAAATATAGATCTTTTCCTCAAAGAGCTTGAAATCTATGAGGCAATTAGCTACATTCACAAATAACTAGATTACAAATATAGAATATAATCAGACGGTGTCAAGTTAGTTAGGCCTAGAGAGATGGGAAGGAACTATATCTGGAGGAAAGAATTATGAGGTGGAGGTAGAAGAAACAATATCTTCTTACATGGTGACAGAAAAAAGAAAACATTTATGGGAGGGTGGGAAAGAAAAGTAGTGATCTTTGAATCTTAAGGATCATTGGAAGTATAGACAGGAGAAGTCATTTGAAGCTTTCAATTAAGCCTTTAAAATTGAATTTCATTCTGTAAGTATTGTATGCTTTTTTTTCCTGAGGGAAGGTGCCACAGTTTTCATTTTAGCTTTAGCAACTTGAACATATGAGATACTTGACAAATGTTATTTGTTGAATTTCAATAGGTAATGGGGAGCAGAAGAAGGACACAGGTGGATGATTCTTTGAAGATTACTTTCTCTGTTGGTAATTAATATTATAATGGAAAGAACAATAAATTTGAAATTAGATGACCTATAAAAGATATAGACAATTTTCAGAAAATGAAATTAAAGCCATCTATACTCATGAAAAATGCTCTAAATCACTATTGATTAGAAAAATACAAATTAAAATAACTCTGAGGTTCCACCTCATACTTATTAGATTGCTAAAATGACAGGAAAAGATAATAATATATGTGGGTGGGGGATATGGGAATACTGGAACACTATCATTTTGTTGATGGAGTTGTGAGCTGATCCAGCCATTCTGAAGAGTAATTTTGAACTATGCCCAAAGGGTATAACACTGTTGATACCTTTTGATCCAGCAGTGCCACTACTGGTTCTATATCCCAAAGAGATGATAAAAGGAGAAGGACCCACTTACGCAAAAATATTTATACCAGTTCTTTTTGTGGTGGCAAAGAATTGGAAAAGGAGTAGATGCCCATCAATTGGTGAATGATTGACTAAATCATAGCGTATGAAAGTAATGGAATATTATTGTTCTATAAGAAACAAGGAGCAGGCTAATTTTTGGAAAAGCCTGGAAAGATTTACATGAACTGGTGCAGAATGAAGCAACAGCACCAGGAAAACATTGTACATAGCAAGAAGATTGTGTGATGATCAACTATGATAGACTCAATCTTTCTTAACAATTCGGTGATCTAAGGCAATCCCAGTAAACTTTGGTTGGAAAATGCCCATCCACATCTAAAAAGAGATCTATGGACACTGGATATGTATCAATGCACACTATTTTCACTTTTTCTTCTTTTTTTTCTTTTTCATGGTTTTTCTCTTTTGTTCTAATTTTTCCTTCCCACTTTATGTAATTAAATTTATATAAATAAATGATATTATGAAATATGTAAATATTATAATATATGTAAATATATGAAATATGTAAAAAATGAATGTACACATATAACTTAACATTTTTAAAATTTAATTAAAAAATTAGATGACAGGGTTATCTCCTTGTTCTTCTACACTTATGATCATGTGAAAACTACTTAATCTCTCTGAGCTTTAGTCTCTTCTTTAAAATGAGAGGATTGTACTAAATAAAGTTTAGATTTAATTATAGCTCTAGGGCCCACGATCTTTTAAAATTTAATACATATTTTTAAGTACTTACTTAGTAACAATGTACTTTGCTGGATGTTAGAAATAGATGAAAAAAGAGTAATGCCTGACCTTAAGAAGTTAACAAAGTTACATTTCGTTAAGATCTCTCATACAGCAAAATATTTATAGTCACATTGTTATTGTTAGCAAAGAATTGGAAACAAAACAGATATCCATTAATTGGGGAATAATTAGACAAATTTTGGTATATGAATGTAATGAATATTACTGTGCTATATGAAATGATTAATATGAAGAATAAAAAAGCATTGGAAGACATAAATTAATAGAAACAGGAAAACAATATATACAGTTACAACAATATAAATGGAAAGAACAATAACAAAAAATATTAAAGTTGAATTCTTTGAAATCATAAATATCAATCTTGGTCCCCCCAAATACATAAAAAATGTGCCTCCCTTTCTTCACTGTGCAAGTGAAGGTATAATGGATTGTAAAACATTGAATATAATGTCAGACTTAGCTAATGTGTTGCTTAGTTTTGTTGAACTGTTCTACCCCCTCCCCTTTTTTATTCTTTAGAATAAGAGCTAGGGGGCAGCTAGGTGACACAGTGGATAGAGCACCAGCCCTGAGGTCAGGAGGGACTGAGTTCAAATACGGTCTCAGACACTTAACATTCCCTAGCTGTGTGATCCTGGGCAAGTCACTTAACCCCAATTGCCTCAGCAAAAAAATAAAAAAAAATAAAATAAGAGCTAGTTCTCTTGTACAGGGCAGAAGGAGGGATATATTTGGAAATATAAAAACAAAACATATGAATAAAAATCCTAAAATGATTTATATTTCATAAATTTGACAGTTCAGCAATCTCACTGAGGTGGGCTCTTCCTCATCTATTATGGATCACAATGTGTCAATAATTCCTCATCCTGCTTGTTCAATTTTGTCTAACTCTTTGTTGACCCTGTGGTCAAGCTGGATTCTTCTATTCTCCACTATTTCTTTTAATTTGTCCAAATTCATGTCCATTGTTTCCATGACACTATTTTATCCTCTGCTATCCTCCTTCTTTGTTTCTTTCAATTTTCCCCAACATCATGTATTTTTCAATGAGTCCTGTTTTCTCATTTTGTGGCCAAAGAACTTAAACTTCAGCTTTGATATTTGACTTTCCAATATATAGTCTGAATGAATTTATTTATAAATTGACTGATTTGATCTCTTTGATATCCTAAGGACTCTCAAAAGTCTTCTCCAGAAACATAATTTAAAAGTGTCAATTCAAATTTCTTTATACTCCAACTCTTATAAGCCATACCTTGGTACTCTAAACACCACAGCTCTGACTGTGTGGTTCTTTGTCAGCAAGATGATGTCTCTACTTTTTAGTATTCTATGGCAATTTGTCAGAATTTTCCTTCTAAGGAGTAAGTGACTTTTAATTTCATGGCTGTAGTCACTGTCTGAAGTGATTTTTGAGTTCAAGAATATGAAATCTGACACTTTTTCCATTTTTTTCCTTTATTTGCCAGTAAGTAGTGGAACCAGTTGCCAAGATTTTAGTTTTCTTTTAATGTTAAGCTTCAAGCCAGCTTTTGCATTCTCCTCTTTCACTCTCATCAAGACACTTCTTAATTCTTTTTCACTTTCTGTTATCAGAGTGGTATCAGTTGCATATCTGAGATTCTTGTATTTCTCCTGGCAACCTTAATTCCACTTTTTGAAACATTCAGCCTAGTATTTCTCATAATGTATTCCTTATCTAAGTTAAATAAATAAGATGATACTATACAGCATTGTAGTACTCCTTTCCCAATCTTAAACCAATCAGTTGCTTCATGTTCAATTCTAACTGTTGCTTCTTGGCCTACATGCAGGTTTCTTAGGAGAAAAATAAGATGATCTTGTATTCATCTTTTTGAAGACTTGCCACATTTTGTTGTGATCCATACAGTCAAAAGCTTTAGTGTAGTTAATGAAGCAGAAGTAGCTTTTTTGGGAACTCCCTTGCTTTTTCCATAATTTAATGAATGTTGGCAATTAGTTCTCCTGCCTCTTTGAAAACTTGCCTGCTCTTTTGTTAATTTTCAACCAAGTTTGGAGGAGGGAAATAATGAGTTCTATTTGTGTATAAAAATGTATAGTTCCAGGAGTTCTAAAACTGGAGTTCACCAATTTGTTTAAAAATATTTCAATCAATATTTTTAATATAATTGGTTCTCTTTACAATCCTATGCATTTTATTTTATGCATTTAAAAATATAATTCTGTCACAACATAGCATTTTCACTTTTTGTTATTGTTCTCTTGCATTTTTTCTTACTCATTTTCTTTCTTTTTTTGATTAGATTTTTCTTGTGCAGCAAGATAATTGTATAAATATGTTTACATATGTTGGGTTATCATATTTTAACATGTATAACATATATTGGATTACTTGCCCCTAGAGGAGGGGGTGGGGGAAGGAGGGGAACATTTGGAGCATGAGGTTTTTCAGGGGTCAATGTTGGAAAATTGTTCATGCATTTGTTTTGAAAATAGAAAGCTTTAATTTAAAAAAAAGCATAATTCTGAAAAGAAGTTCATGGGCTTCACCAAATTGCCAGTGATTCCACGACAAATAATATTAAGGCCATCTGAGCTAGTCCAAGCTTCTCTTTTTATAGATAAAGAAATTGAGGCTTGGAAAGGTTTGTGCAACTTGTCTTAAATTCTCAGATTTAAGCATAAAGGCCAGAATTTGAATTCAGATCATCTAACTCCAGATTCTATAATCTTGCTACCATTTTAGAATTATAGACATTATTGGATATATTGAGTTTGAGATGCTGATGCAATGTTCAGGTAGAGATATCCAGTAGTCAGTTTATGATTCTGGACTAGAACTTAGTCTAGAGAGGTCAAGTCTGAGTATATAAATTTTGGCATCATATGAATAAAATTAAAAATTCACCCCATGGGGGTAGATGAGAGAAACAGAGAGAAAGGGAGAAAGAGAGAGACAGAGAGACAGAGACAGACAGAGTCACATACACAGAGACAGAGAGACAGAGACATAGAGAGAGATAAAGAGAGATAGAGACAAAGAAGGACAGACAGAAACAGGTAGAGACAGACAGAAATAGAGAGAGACAAAGACAGACACACACACGCACAGACAGAGAAAGAGATAGACATAGATAGAGATAGAGGCAGAGAGAGACAGAGGCAGAGAGACAGAGAGAAATATAGATAGACAGATAGAGGCAAAGATAAAGACACACAGAGAGAGACAGAGAAAGAGACACACAAAGAGAGTGAGAAAGATACAGAGGGAGACAGGCAGAGACAGACAGACAAGCATTCAGATAGGAGGATTATATAGAGAAGAAAGTCCTAGAGAGGGCCCTAAAGACATCTGTGCTTAGGGAGCAGATTATGGATGATAATCCAGGGAAAGAGACTGAACAGTATCAGTTAGATAACTAAAAGGAAAACTAGAAGAAAATGGAATCAGGACAAACCAGAGACAACATAGTATTCAGGTGGAATATTCAACACCATCAAGAGAAACAGAGGTCAAGAAGCCAAGGTCATTAAATTTAGCAATGAAAAATAATTAGTAACCTTTGAGATAATAATTTCCTTTATGTAAAACACATTGCCAGGGGGTGTAAAGTAGGTGAGATCAGATAAGGAAGCACATAAGAGAATATAGCCATTGCTTGGGAATTTTAGGCCAGAGAATAAAGATTAGAAGTGATAGAGATATTTGAAATCTAGTAGGTTTTTTGTCTTAGGATATTGATATTATTGTCTAGGATTTTAATGCTGAAAATCCCAAAGAAAAAGAAAAAAAAAAGGTATTGAATTCTTTAGAGAAGGAACAGCTCGAAAAACATTTTCTTATTTCAGGGAGTAGGGAAAGGAAAAAATTCTTTTTAGATGCCCCCATTTCAGCAATTGCTTTTCCTCTGGGCCAACTCCCACTTCCTTCTGTGATTTTTTTTTTTTAAAGTACTGAATCTGATAGAATGTGAGAATCTCAATACCTTATGCTTCCCAATTTAAGCCTTGCATATATCTCTGAGTAATGGTAGTTACATGTCTAGGTATGAATTCTATGAATATTATATAGGCTAATAAATCCAGTGGAGAACACATTTTAAAAACAAATTTTCTCATAGAAATATTTCATATGCCCACATGTCCTAGTATTGCTTTTTTTTTTTAACCTCAAACACTTGGTAGTAAGATTTATTGACACATAAACTTAATAAGCTGCTAATTGAGTAATTATTGATAGAAGGAAATGTTCTTAAAACTCACATTAACAATTGTCAGGGAGGGAAAAACATAGAAGGCAGAATCTTAACTTGGTTTAGAGCATTACCTTAAAAATGTAAAGAGTTAATCTTATCAGACTACACATGGTTGAATTTATAAAAGATAAAATCACAAACGAGTAATGCACAGTTACTTGTTACATATTCTTCCCATTACAACTGACAGGTTCATTAATCATACAGTGTATTTTACTATTAGAAGCTATAAAGGAGATCAAATCTCTTGTAATTTTTCTTCTTCTCTTTCATTTGATAAGTGTGTTGTTTCAGTGTGCAGATAAAATATAGTGTCAGTCACAAACAGTCCCTAGAGATTTTCATTTCTCCTGCAAGAAATTTGCAATGTAAAAATTCCATAGAACATGCATCATTTCCTTTCCCCTTGACCGCTAGATTAAGTAAAATGTCTGTGTTTGGGTATTCAGCAGAGTGGTCATCCAGAAGAAGTAGTGGTGTAGATGAACAACATTGAGATAATAGCGATATTGCTTACTGCATGTTGAAAGCATTAACTATGAATACCTCTATTCATAACACAACATAACATTGATTCATAATTAAGGTTCATGTAAATTATACAGAAAGCTGACAGAATTCATAAGCTGTTCTGGGGCGAGGTGGCAAATTTTACAGTTTGTCACGGATTGCCAACGAAGCACATGAAAGCCCAAATGAAATACAGGAATATTTGCCAATAAATAAGGGCTCTGGGATAATCTCTTTTCAGTGAGTGCAATGAAGGAGGATGTTGAAAAGGCCCCATTATCTACATTGAAAACAAAAGAGTTTATGCAATTTCTGAAGAGGCTGGAGGTGGAGAATCGGCAGAATGGGGGAGCAGAGAAAGTAAAAGCAATGGGACATAATTAAATTGTAGATTTTAATTAGGAAAGGAACAGGAAAAGAAGGAAAAAGAGATTTTTCTCCCTTCCTTAACCTACAGAGGCAAAAGGTCCACCAATGAGAACATTTCCCTAGAGATATATTTTATATTTTGATTAAAAAAAACACTGAAAAACTATAAACTGTAAAGAAAACTCCTCCTTGATTCTTCATCTGGGTGATTTGTATGACATGGATGCATTATAATATATACAAGATCTCATTTTTGGTATGGTCTCAATGCTTTTTGCCAACCTAAGTATTCTAAATATAAACAGGAAAAAAAAGTTGGCCTGGAACAAAACAGCTGATGAAATATTCTGGGCTTGTATTCTATTATTTTCCCCTAAGACCTAGGAGAATCAAGAAATGTAACAAGATCTTGATTAAAGTGAAAAAAATTTGTGCAGTCCTACATTTCAAGTAAAACTTGTCTAGTGAGTGGCCTTTCAAGTCCATCAAATATCTCTTTGTCTCTGGCAAAGATTGAAGAATAGGCTCAGTGGAGTAATATTTAGTTTTCTTGTGAGTAATATTTAGTTTTCCCTATTATAGACCCTCACAAAGACAATACAATTTGGTCATGTCTGCTTAGAAACTATATGGTAGATGATACACTGATAAAGCAATGTCCTAAGCTTTGGCCCACATTTGCCTTCAGTCCATTTATTCATTGAATGGAATGAACAGAGAAATTATGCAGTAAAACTGATGAGAAGGAATCGATTTCCCTGTCCCCACTGTGGTGTTTGCTTATATATTCTCAGTACTTTTTTTGTAATAGAAAAGAATTGGTACCAAAAAAGATATCCATTGATTGGGGAATAGTTAAAAGAAATATGATACATAAAAGCAATGGGATATCATTGTGGTATAAGAAATGATGAATTTGGAAAATGCAGAAAAGCTTGGGAAGATATAGATGAACTGATATAGAGAGCCAATAAACACAACAACCAATGTAATGGAAAGAAAATCCCATATATACATATACATACATATACATACATACACACTCACACACACACACTCAGGTCAAAAGTAAATGTTGCAAAATTATAAAGAGTGAACATGCCTCCATCCAGCCTCCCTCATCCCTTTGCAGAGGTTGAAAGTATGCAATTTTTCCACATTGCTCACATTTTCAGACTTTTTTAGTGTATTGATCAGTTAATATGATTTCTTCTTCTTTTTCTTCTCCATCAGTCTTTAAAAATACTATGTCTAACTCAGAAGAAGGGAAGAGATAATAATGGGGGTGGAGAAACTAAGGGGATATAAAAACCCAAAGACATCAATAAAAGCATTGGTCTGGCAAAAATAGTTGAATTCCCCTGTGCCCTTGAATTTGCTCAATAACATTTCCCACTCTCTGTATTATCTAAATAATTCAAGATAGTTCAGTACAAAGGTGATATGCCATAGTGAATAGTTGACCTTGGATTCTACTTCTGATGGTGCCATCTATATGAGCAAATCATTTAACTTCTCAGTGCTCCAGAAGAACCTCTAAGGATATAAATTACAGAGTAGTTTCAGATCTACTTTGGTAAGAGAATCTTTACTAGAGAACTTGATATACTGATAAAACCATATCCATGTCAAGAGAGAAAAAAAAAGATATAGTAAAATGTAAGCTCAGGTGAAGGCAGGTACTAATTTTTTTTTAATCTTTATTTCCCGAGGGTTTAGAATAGTCCTTTGCACATGGTGTAATGCCAGAGAAACTGAGGCAAGACAGAGATTACAGATTTTTAATAATTTATTGATAGTGGAGAGTTTGGACTGGCAGCCATGTTAGCTAGCCATCTGGATAGGACTCTTGTCTCAAAGTATCCAGCGATGAGCTAGGAATCCAGAGACTCTAATAGGGCTCCAGTGGTCAGGGAAACAAAGACAAAGGGGAATAGAATTTCAAGGAAAGGACCAATTCAGTTCTGACATGTTAGAGATATGGAGAAAGGATCATAAATTCCGATAAGTTTGGGAAAAAGCTAGAGACAGGATGTCTGAAGCAGAAAATACCCAAACATTTGAGATAAGCCATCTGGAGTTTTATGACTCTTTGGAATGCCAATGGCCAGAGCTCCCAGCTCTAATTATCTCAGTCCTAAGTGGCCAGAATGCCACCAGGGAGACTGAGGCAGAATAATTCAGGGAGACTGAGGCAGAACAATTCAGGGAAATTGAGGCAGAACAATTAAGGGAAACTGAGACAGAGGAACTGAAACATCATAAATGATAGATGCTTAAGAAATGTTTGTTGAATAATCTCAACTTTCTGTGTCTGTATAATCATAAAAGTTACTGACATATCTAAAGATATATAATATATATGCATATGTGTGTACATATATAAGCATTTAAATGTATATATACACACATACATATGCATGTATGTATGTTTCTCATTCAACTTAGAAGGCATTAATCCCCTATTAGATAAAAAGCATTTAAAAAAATTTATTTTATTTGCATAACATATGTATGGGTAATTCTTCAACATTAACCCTTACATAGCTTTCTGTTACAAATTTTTCCCCCCAATTCCCCACCCCTCCCCTAGATGGCAGGATATGCATTACATGTTAATTATGTTAAAATACTTGACAAATTGAATATATGTATATATATTTCCAAACTTATTGTTGTGCAAGAAAAATCTTATCTACACAAAAGACATATCAGATAAAGGAAACACAATGTAAGCAAACATCAATCAAGGAGTATGAGAATGTTATGTTGTGGTCCACATTTCACATCCCTCTCTCTGGGTGTATATGGCTTTCTTCAGTGAACAATTGGAAGTGGTTTGAAACATTTCATTGTTGAAGGGAGCCATGTCTAACAGAATTGATCATCATATAGTATTGTTGTTGAGATAAAAAGCATTTTTAAGGAGAGGAAGAACTAGCAACTGGAGGGACCAAACTATATATGCTGCCTCTTGGACCGATACACATTTTGCTCAGTCTGATCCTACATGATTTACTCAGTTACACAAAGAGTTAAACATGGAAGGCTAGTTTAAAACTGCAGCTCTATGTGAATCACATGAACCATGTGATTCATCTGTTCCTATTCACTGAAATCTGAAGCTCTTGCCTCAGGTCAAAATATCATTGGAAACTTTGTTCTTTGAGTATGACTTCAGTGTAGATGCTTGTATTCTTGTGTTGCAATGTTTTTGCTTCTTTTACTCCTTGGAAATTGAAATAAAAAAAGAAGCATTGTTAAGGGTACACAAGTGAGAGTTCGGTGATTCTTCAGAATTTAAGATTCCTCCGGAGGATCAATGATCTGTTGAATCATGTGTGTCATGTTGAATGTAAAAATGAAATGAATTTTTTTCTACATGAATTTTTTTATATTTTACTAGTATGGAAATATGGAAATCTAGTTCAGGTAGGAAAGATACTTTTGAATGTATGATTAGGGGAATAAGAGGGGATCTCTGAGAAAAAGATAAAAGACCTATTTCAAATGAATGTCAACCACTTTTTCCCTCCTTTTATGCTCATTTAAAGCTGAACCTGTGGTTTAGAGTGAGACAAAAGACGAAAAGTTGAGGGTGAGACAAATGTTATCTTTTGGCTGAGGGGAAAATTGCTTTAACTTGTCACATAAGGAAGGACCATTTTGAAATTTTATTAAGTTTAGTTTAAAACACAGAATGTTGGAGCTGGAAGGAATCCTAGAAATGGTCTCCTTAAACTCCCTTGAGCCTAAATGATTTGTCTAGATCACATGTTGAACAAGTGTGGCAGGGCTGGTACTAGAACCTGATTCACCATCTTCAATTTGATTAAGCCAGTACTCAGATAACTTTCACACTTGATGTTTTGAGTTTTTCAGTATTTTTTGCTTTGTAAAATTGCCCTCCAATAGACACTGACTACAATGCTGCTATTTCTTTTCTTTCTTTCTTTTTTTTCTTTTTCTTTTCTTTTTTGCTGAGGCAATTAGGGTTAAGTGACTTGCCCAAGGTCACACAGCTAGGGAATGTTAAGTGTCTGAGATCAAATTTGAACTCAGGTCCTCCTGACTTCAGGGCTGGTGCTCTATCCACTGTGCCACCTAGCTGCCCTCAGCACTATTTCTACAAATTAGCTTACAACACTTTTCATGTTGTAGGTGCTCAACAAAAGTTGAATTAAATCAGATTTAGGAAAAATTATGTCAAATTAAAATAAATCAAGTGAATTTGATTAACTTAAATCTATTTTTATGAGTCTTTTTCTGTGAAATAGACAAAAATATAAGCAACAAAAGTCATTCATCCATTTTATCCTTCCAGCAATAATATTGATATAATGAAGAGCACTGGTCTTGATAATGCTAACAGTAAGTATTTTTATAGAGCTTTAAGGTTTGCACTATACAGATATTCTATAATTTTTATTTTTATAACTCTGCAAAATAGGTGCTATTATTACATTTTATTTTACAATTAAAGCTCATAAGATTAAGTTACTTGTCCAGGGTCACAGAGTAAGTGGCTAATGCAGATTTGAGCTCAGGACTCTAAGTCTAGCATTTTACCTATTGTGCCACCAAGTTGAACTTGGAGCTAGGAGTCATCTGAATTCCAATTTCAGCTTTGGAAACTTCTATTTGTGGGACTCTAGGACAGTCATCTGAGCAATTTTAGTTTGTGTTTTCTCATATGTAGGATGGGAATAATCAAAGCTATAATACTTCCCTCACACTAATGTCATGAGGATGAAAAGGGTTTATTTATATAAAATATTTTGTTAACTTTAGATTGCTATACACCTGTTGCCCATTATCATTTGTTTCTTATCCTTCAGTAGGTACTTTCCTATTTAATCATTTAGTTTCTTTTGCCCACCCAACAATATCTGAAGTTTTTGGAGTAGCTAAGCAAAACTGTAATATCTTTTCTCCAGAGAGCCAGTGAAAATATGTAGCTACAATTTAGAAAATACATTTAGTTCAGTTTTCATTGCAAGTGAAACTATGCCAAGCAATAGTTGTCGCTCTTCATTTACAAATACACCTTCAAAGGATCCATTTGAAGAAGTTTGAAAACAATCTAGATTAACTGACAAATTAAATCCTAACCCTTAACATTTCTAGTTTTTGGAACTGTCCTTTTGAATGATCCATGAAAGGGGTTAGCAAAAGGTGTGGCATCTGTGCCATGAAGGGGTCAAAAATCAATATTGTAATAACAGATGAATAGAAATAGTTTAATTGGAAAATGTCTATGTGACAAATACCATCAACAGAAAAGAAGGGGGAAGGATTTTAGGTTATAAGATGGAAAATAAGTGGTTTAACTGATTTTTGAGGGCTGTGAATTTACTGTTAGTTTAAACCTCAGTTTTAGTACTTTATCTTTATCTTCCCCATATGTTACTTTCCTCTGGATGTCCTGCTATTTCAGATTCAACATAACTAGAATAAATTTTTTTTTCACTTAAAGCAGCTACCTATTCTGATTTGTCTATTGTAGTCAAAAGTACCATCATTTTCCTCTCTAGCCAGCTTCAAACCTTTGAAGGGCTGTCATTTCCTTCATTCTCCATATTAAATGTTACTAAATCCTATTGATTTTTTTCTTCTAAATGTTTCTTGGCTGCACTCCCTCTTATCCATTTTCATTGCCCCACAGTAGCCTAGGTTTTATTGGCTCATGTTTGAATTATTTCAACAGTCCCCTAGTTTATTTTTGACCTTTCCCCCACTCTGGTATATTCTGCATATTGCTGCCTGACCAAACTTCCTTTTTTCAATTCAATAAATTTGTTTTAATGTCTGCTATATGCAATGCATTGTGCCAAGGATTGGGCATACAAAGAAAAAAAAAACACCTGCCCCATATCTCAAGGAGCTAACCTTCTGCTGCGACAACCTTTTGTTAGATGATTAAAATTTACCAATCAATTTAGAACCTAATAGCTTTTATTTATCAACTTCCAGGATATTCTCTTTCCTTCCTTAATAAGTTCTGTCTCTCTCTCCCTCTCTTCTTCCCTCTCTCTTCCTCCCTTCCCCCTCACTCTCCCTGTCCCTTTCTTCCTGCTCATCCTCCTCCTCCTCCTTCTCTTCCTTCTCTTTCTCTTTTCCTTCTCCTTCTCTTCCTCCTCCTCTTCCTCTTCCTCCTTCTTCTGCCCCCTCCTCCTCCTGCTTCTCCTCCTCCTTGTTCTCTTTCTTCTTCCTCCTCTTCTTTTTTTCCTCTTCTTTCTTCTTTTCTCTGTCTCTGTCTCTCTGTCTCTGTGTCTGTCTGTCTCTCTGCCCGTCTCTGTCTTTCTCTGCTGTTTTGTTTCTACTTAGTTATTAACATGGATTCTTTCAAATTAGAATGTGAGCTCCTTGAAGACAAGGACTTTTTTCCCCTTTGTATCCCCAAGACTTAGCACAGTGAGTACTGATTAAATGCTTACTCATGTGACTCGACTTGAAGATTTAGAATGTCATATATTCCAAAAAAATGAATGTTAGATAATTTGGTGGGAGATAATAGTATGAGATCGAGAGGGGGGAGGAATGGCTTTCAACATAGGGAGAGACATCTGAGTCGATTCTGAAGGAAGCTAATAATTATAATTTAGTAGTGAAGAGAGAAGGCTCTCTAGGTAGCCTATCCAAAATTACAAAACAAGAGGTGAAATGTTGAGGTTTGGAAACAGCTTCAAGATGTCTCAATTAGACCTATACTTTCCCCCCTAATCCTTCTGATTCCTGTCATTGGTAAGAACATTATTGACCGCTTATTTATTGTTCTTTGATTGATAGTGCCAGGCATTTTTTTGAATGCACAAATGTTTAATGAAACAAGTTAAGAAACTACTGTATTTCCCTGTAGAACTGAATGGTATAATTATTATATAGTAAAATTATATACATAAATTATTAATTTATAAACAAATTATAAATTATATAGATTATGTAGTCAAATTAAGGCATTTAGTTAGATGATCTTTAAGGCCCCTTCCAGTTTTAAATTCTATGGTCTATGTATATGTATGGATACTCCCTTTCTAAAGATGCTTCTGTGGATGATAGGATACTCTCTAAACACTGAACCATAACTTAACAGAAATAAAATACTGTGTAAATAAAGCCTAAGTTTCTGCTAGGCAGTGTTGGCAATAAGAAACCTAATCCATGTTACAGTATTATTGGTTTATAGTAAGTCCATTTGACTATGAATTTCTCCTTTTATCTGCTCATTCTAAAGATATAGTGAAGTGATTTAAATTTGTATAAATTGTGTAAGAGAATGAAGCACAAAAAAAGTAGTGAAGATCTTGAAGGCAGTAAAAAATATATAGCATAAAGTCTAAAATGTCTTTAATACTTTGCTAAGTCCATAAACATTGTTCTCTGACCCCAAATAGAAATAGGAATTAGTGAAAACATGGAAATGAAAGTGATCAAGCAGCAAACAGTTCCTATCTAAAGCAATTCTACTTAAACTGACCAGCATTTATTAAGTTATTAATATGCCACTACTATGCTAGATGCTTGGGTTAGAAAGGCAAAAAAAGAAACAGTTCTTGTTCTTTCCTTCCTTCCTTCCTTCCTTCCTTCCTTCCTTCCTTCCTTCCTTCCTTCCTTCCTTCCTCCTTCCCTCTTCTTCTCTCCCTTCTTTCCCTCCTTTCCTCTTAGGCTGATCACAAGTAGGAACCAGCTGTGAATAGTCCATGAATTTCTATCCTGGGAAAGATAGAGACCTCTGTCTTAAGAAAAAAAAAAGAATTGGTCTTTTTGGTTGTTCCAAATCTTGCAAATATCACTTCTAGTCAACTCTCTCCAAACCTGAGCATAGGTAAACACCTGTAAGCAAATAGTAACAACTATCAGACTTACTGAAATAATTTGCTTTTGTCAAGACTGATTGCTGAAGATGTTGAAGTGGGAAAGAAATATAAAGTTATTTTAAAACCAAAGTTGGAAAAAAGATTGGCCTAAGCCTGAATAACATATGGCAGAACACATTTTTGAACTACATATTGCTAGGCTAAAATATATCCTTCTCCACCCTTAGCTTTTCTTTCCTTTAGTTATGCTGGTAGAAGTTCCAAATATGTAAATCTGAGTAATAAGCTTTAGAAAGGTTATGGATTTTTATGAATGATAAAACTAGGTAAGGGATTTCACATCCACTGACAACAGTTGTCTGCCCTCTAACCTTGTTCATCTCCTTTCAAATCTCAGACTATTGGACTGGAGGAAATTTTATTTGAAAGTAAACATCAGTTTCTATTAAAAGAATTAACTATTTCAAGGTCTCAGAGTAGCATTTGATAATTTTTCTTGTGCAGAGCACTAAGGTAGGGTTCAAAGACATCTGTGTCAAATGCTTCTGCTCTTGTTATGATTATAGAACCCTTGCCCCAGCTTACCCTCTGCTCAAATTTGATTGTTTTTAAATGGAAAGGAACTTCCCAGGCTAGGGTAGTGTTTCTAAAAAACTGCACTAATCTCCTTACCCTAGGGCTGTTTTTTTTTTTTTTTAAATGGAGTTCTACAACCTTGTCTCTCTCTTTAGCATAAACCCTAAAGAAGGAGCCAGAAAAACAGATAGAAAGAACAAGTTTACTTTTCCATTTAATATAGTTTAGTTCTAACAGTGAAAAGGATACTAAAGTATTCATAGGGGATTTTTCAAAATACAGCACAAGAAAAATAAGAGTACGTCAGAAGAGAATATTTATTTCCAAAAATATAAGAAAGAATGACTGACTAAAAGGAACTGCTATGATATTACTTATTGTAATGTCTAGAGGCTATTAACTCTGACACCAGTCAACTATAATAACATAGCTAATTTTATTATATAGCCTTTGAAAAGCTTGAGAGTCTTAAAGCCCAAGTGATTTATACAACAGCTGTAAAGATTTAACTTGACCTCTAGCTAGTATAGCAGATTTCCTTGTGTCTGGCCTGTCTGGTTATGGTTGGGGCTTTTGGCTTCTCTTGTTGACACTTTCCCAGTAGGTACCCCAAGACCTCTAAAATAGACTGAATCTCTGGGAATTACTTTTAGAACATTTTTGGAGAAGCAAATTTATTTGAATGTCATATGCAAGGGAAAACAAAACAAAACCCAAAGTGGGCAAAACACCACTATGGCACTTTGATCAGGATTAATTCTTTTTTAAATGGTAAGCACTTTATGTAGAAACATGATTTTGGTACCTCTATCCAAGAACATGTTGGGGACCATCATCCTAGCAGCTCCCTGAATTAACCAAAGCAACTTTTTATTGACAGCTTGCTCTAGTGTGCTGGGGGTACTAGATGAATCCAGCAGTTTCTACTTGCCCAGGAAGTTAAAGCTTTTTTAATATCCTGAAACAAAGGTGGATTTCTAAAGAGAAGTCTGATCCTTAATCTTAGGTATCTTGCTTGCTTTTCATCCCTCAGGCCCATTGGTTCATTTAAAAATTGCCTAATAGCCTGGCATGAAACACAGATACCGGTATTTTTAATAATATAGGCACATGTCTATAAAATTTTCAAAATAAGTAGTGAACTCAAATAATATTGTCCAAATGTCAGTCAAACATTAGAAGTTAAGATTTGTGTAGTTAGATGGCATAATTGGGACAAATAGCAGTTAATTGATTTGTCCAGGAACACACACAGCTAGTAAGTGTCTGAGATTGGATTTTAACTTGTCTTCTTGATACCAGATATGGTATCCTACTCACAGAGTCACCTAGCTGCCAAATATACAAATAGGCTGTACATACACATACAATGGCTATCTCATGTGATACTTAGGGCTACTATAATAGTGCAAGCAACCTACCTTAAATTATGTGCTATCTTCTATTCCTGCCAGGTAATGCAAATTACTCAAACTATGGGCTCAGGGGTCTCTGCAGGGTTTCTGTGAAGTATTCACAAGGAGTTTTTCTAGTGCATATGTATGAGCTACCAACCTACATATTTTCAACTAGTTGGGGAAAAAACCCTCATTGAAGAGTTTTTTATAAATTATTTTAAAAATTATAAACCATTTATTTTCTCTATTTTTCTTCTCTCCCACCTCCAAAAAACTCTGTGCCCATTGATTAGATAATAGCTAAATAAATTATGCTATATGAATGTAATTTAAAAAAATTATACAGTACTAAGAAATGGCATTGTGGCATTGATCTCTGTAAGAGCTGAGAAGACCTGGTTTCAATAACTGCCTCTGACCCATACTGTGTAGCCTGGGCAAGTCCCTCAGCACTTTAGGGAACTCTCTAAAAGTATAAAATGGAGTGAAGGTATTGATCTTTTGTAGAGCTATTTTTTTTTCCATTGGGAGCATTCTATGCCAATGAAATCACAGACCTTGGTAAAAACCAGAACCAAACCAAACCACCACTATTTGGAATTCAAAGAACCCTGGGAAGACATATAAACTGATGCAAAATAAAGAAAGCAAACCTAGGACTAACTCTTTTTAGAATGCTAAATCCTTTCTCAAGTTAGCCTACCAGTTAATGGCATAATCCCTTGCCAAATTCCTTTTTTTTTAAAGGAATTTAGCCATCCTTATGGAGTCAAGGCTTCATTAGGAATTTGCCACACCTTAATGGCATCTTCCTCATTAATAGCATCTTCCTCCTGGTTAATTGTGAGTTCTACTAGGGAACTTAGCTCTCCACAGCTCTCTTATTTTTATTACACTGCTAATAGTGAACTAAATCCATATGAAACCCCATATGGATTTAGTTCTCTGTTAGCAGTGTAATAAAATCTTTTGTATCTTGGAAAACAAAAGAAAGCAAATCTAGGAGAATGACATACATAATGATTATAACAGTATAAACCGGGAGACCTCTAAAAGAAAGTCAAATTCCTAGTAAATGTAGAGATCGGTTCTGATCTTGGAGAATTGATCATGAATTAATGTAATTTCAAAGTTTTCAATAGAAGGGCTACAATAGCTGTAGAATGTTATATACAGTGTCATATGGAGTCACTATGTAGGCTGAGTCTGGTATAAAGAAGCCTCATTTGGTCTTAGTGATCTGATGGTGGTAGAGATACTTGATGCCATATTTGGAAATGTCTAATATAGAATAATAAAAATTTCTTTTGAACATGTACATAATGAGAATTTATTTAACAGTGATTCACTGACAAATATATGTGGTATCTAAACAGTATAAAGTAAGGAAAAGAGTTGTTGATAGTAATGTGTAATTTGATTGATATAGAAAGCTAATCAGAATCTTTCCAGTCCCTAAATCCAATTTATTTTCTCAATTGATGATCTGTACTAATTAAAATGATCTGAGCACCAGCAACATTTTCCTTTCCCCGCTAGCAGCTCAACTATCTGACATTTTTGTTCTAGATTTGTTCAGCCATAAGGCAGTCCATTAAGAAATGCATAATTATTAACTACTCATGTGAGAGAAAAGACTAAAGTCTGAACAAATCTATAGTATTTTATCCTGTGGTAATGCTGATACTTTCTTTTTGTATCCTGAATAAGAAGCAAGTCACAAGCAAACCAAAGGTGCAATAGTGATAAATTAGTAACTGGGTATTGTATCGTCCTTTACTTTTTCTGAGTTCCATTTAAATCTACCAAGAAAATGTCCTTCTCCTAAGAACAAATTATATAACTCTGGCTACCATCTTCCAGACCAAAGAGATCCCAGTAGGAAGATTCCAAATAGAATGAGTTGCTTGTACCATTTCTTATTCTTATTATAATTAGTGCTTCCCCTTCTCCTTTTGCCATTTTTAACAGAAGACAGAAGAATCTTAATGGTTGATGTTATCTATGGAAGATAGTAAACTATTCTGTTTTTGCCTTTATACAGTTTCTGTTTTTATTGACTGGTTATTCTACTGCTTTCTCCTAAGTTACCAGTGCTGTTAAAATAAGAAAAATGGCTGTCCAATCAATTGGTAGAACATTAAAAAAGGTCAGAACAGTGCAGTTGGCTGCTGACTTTCACAGCATGGAGGGTGTATGGATGTGTGTTTCTTTCAATGTTCATGTGTATGTGTGTTTTAAAGAATAAGAAAACCTGTTCTTATGAAAAGATGGCAATGAGAACAGAAAATGTCAGATCAAGAAACTATTCATGTGACAGAGATTGCGACAGGAAAGAAAACAGAGTACATTTTATCCTTTCTTTTATAATCCTGGCTGAGTAAATTCACTGCTTGGATGCTAAACTTGACACTTTTGAAACTGGTTTGTATGTGTGTGTATGTGTGTATGCATGTGTGTGTGAGTGTGTGTGTGTGTGTGTGTGTGTGTGTGTGTGTGTGTGTGTGACTGAGAGAGAGAGATAGAGAGACAGAGAGACAGAGTCAGAGAGAGAAAGAAAGAGCTTTTAAAAGGAATGGGATGGCTAAAGGTAAAAAGAATTAATTCCTAAGTGACCATTTAAGGAGAGAAAATTTCAAGAGAGTGAGCCAAATAACTGGGCTCCCTTGTACTACCAAATGAGTGGAATTCAACTACAAGTTGGGCAAGATTGCTCTAGAGACCAAGTAGGGTACATGTCTTTGGGAGGTAACATTTGAATAATTAAGTTACTTCTGGAGTCTTTAACTCCAGAATAATTTTTGCAATATCCACATAGAAAATTTATTTTTCTAAACCTGTGAAAGTCAATAAGTAGATCATGCAAAAGGCAAAAGATTCTCTTTGCTTAGTCAAATGTCCTTGAATGCACATATGTAACAGGGTAAATTACTAAGCTTAGTTCTTATGGTCATGCTCAGGATGCTACTGAAATAATTCATGTAATTCACCAAAAGAGGGAAGATAGACATGATATCATAATGGAAATACCTTGAAGAAAACTGAACCACCCATAGACAATCTGTGGCTAGTTTGGGTCTGCTAACCATGTTATAAAGAAGTGCATTTTATATTAGTTGGGGGTGCATTCAAAAGGTACTTATCTAAACTTCATCCTCTTTTCTTCTCTACTGTTAGTATTTCAGTAAGAGAAGTATGTTATAAGTTGAGATCTTAGACCCTCTGTAGCTGAGGATGACATGTGACCTGTTATCATTGGCTGTATTCCTTTGTTTGCTTTGGACAATGTTGCTGTCCTCCACATATATCATGAGTTTCTTTGTATGGCTTAAATGGAGACAGAGTAGACAGCTCTAGTTTCTTTTCTTCCCTCCTTCTCCAAAGGAGACT
The DNA here is from genome assembly GCA_023553655.1 of Myrmecobius fasciatus. Lineage (NCBI taxonomy): Eukaryota > Metazoa > Chordata > Mammalia > Dasyuromorphia > Myrmecobiidae > Myrmecobius > Myrmecobius fasciatus. Next base: position 45,522 of record JAJPUD010008404.1, read on the forward strand.
TTAATTTCTTCCAGAACGGGAAGCAGGATATTAGCTTAGGAGCTTGGCCACTGCTGTTTTTTGGGAGAGGGTACATTGGGCAGAACTCTTATACACATACACATACACACACACACATATATATATATATGTATATATATGCATACACATATATTCACATGTAACTATGTATGTATATGTATACACACAGATATAAAGATAATTGGTCTAAGGAATGTGGTTTTCAGGTTCAATCTAACTTCCAATCACTGTTCATTAATTGTTAAGGAAAGAGGACCCTGAGTTTTATATTCAAGGCTCAACTCTCTTCCTATAAAATATTAGTTTCAAATGAACACATTTAGGAAGTAACAGAGAAACCCATTTATTTAAGTCAAATAACAACAACAACAACAAAAATACCAGAGAAATTATACATAGGATGATGTATACTAGATAATACAGGGTGAAGGGGGTCTCCCATTGGGAGAAAGGTGGCTTAGTTTAATAATCAAGAGACCATCCTAGATCTTGTTTTCTTTTCAGAGTCTTTTCCTTTAGCAATCTGAAGTCAAACTGGCATCTTCAATCTTTTGTCTTAAAGCTGAAAGCGACAAGAATCTAAAATGACCACAAAGCTAGAAGAGACTGGAGAAACTCAAAGACACTCTCAAGTTCCAAAAGAAATGAAGTTCTTCACTCTCCTTTGAAAATTCCTTTCCACTCTTTTATGTAGCCAAGGAATATTGATCTCCATCAATGTGGAAAGAGTCCCTTAACAATGGACTTTGGGACTTGATTTACATTTCTTTTGCTATAGTTAAAAAGAGTTGAGATTATGGCATTATGAGTTGTGAAAGATTAGGAAAGAGTTCAGGAGTCTCTAAGTTGTCAAGTTTTGTAGCCAGACTAGCAGTGATGTCTTAAGGAATCATCTTTGGAACCCAGCCCAGCAGCAGATGAAATGAGGACTTATCCAGCAATGATACTGTATTTGGCTATATGCTTGGTTACACAAAAAACTGCATTAAGTTTAGTGCATTCTCCTCAGAGACCAAAGTTGTAAAAGGGAGACTGTATCTCTGAGGTTTTAGTGAAAAATACTTGTACTTTTATTGCTTTATCTTCAAAATAAATTTTGATTTGTTAAAACTTATTGATGATAAGTGGAACTGACTTGTAGCTTATTGTTGATTAGCAGTGAAGTTGGGTAGAAAACATTCAGAGTGAGGTCTCAAGCTGATAGCATCAGAAAATTAGATGCACTATTTTCTCTTGGGTAGTCATAGAATCCCAAAGTGGAGATGTAATTAGTTTTGCCCTGAGAAAATGATGTCAGAGAGTTATTGGTTTATATATGGACAACACATCCAATACTATCTAATAAGTATTTATTAAATGCCTATTATGTGCCAGGTACTATGTTAAGTGTTGGGAATATAATTAATAAAAATCAATATGGTCTTTGTACTTAAGGAACTTAAGATTTAAAGGTGGAGGTCACATACAAAAGGAAGCAGGGAAGAGGAGGGAATAGGATACCAGGGTTTACCTGATAAGAAGCATCTTTTCCTATAAAGTTGAAACCAGGCAGGGCAGCAGATAGAAAGCAGAGTGAGCTAAGTCTAGTTTCTGCCCTCTGTAAAGGAGAGCAGTGAGAATTTGGTACTCTGCCTCCACTAACCTTCTAATTAGAGAGAAGGTGCTGGGAGAGATGGTATCCATCATGGCTTGAATTAGCAGCATTGTGGGGAATTTAGAAATGATAAACTTATCTTGGGAGCACCATCTTGTTCCATGGAGTTGAAACCAGGAAGAGCCTCAGGAGTAAAGTGGAATGTATGTATGTACTTATAGTATAAACTGAAGGTTATCTTAGAGGGACTTCATTAACAGGGGGAGAATAGAGAAATCAGTATAAGATTCCTAACAAGGGTGGAATTTGAGCTGAATCTTGAAGTCAGTCAAGAAATGGAAATTAGGAGAATTTTTGAGGCATAAAGAACCAACAGTGAAAAGATATGGAGTTGGGAACTTTAATGAGACCAGTATTGTCTGATTGTGGAGCTTGTAGGGGAACAAAGTGTAAAAAGACTAGAACATTAGACAGAGGGCAGATTAAGAAAGTCTTTAAAAGCCCAATGGAAGATTTTATACAAATGATTCTTAACAATTATTTCACATAGTGCTTTGCTCAAACTTACATGTCTTGGATACATTAACAAATTTAAAAAAATCAATTTTTCATAATAAGAGTGAGGGGGCATTGGAACTTTGCGTTCATTCTTCTGCTGTTCCGATTTCTAGGGGAGCTCGATGCTTATCTAATCATAGCTCAGTCTGAGGGTCTTCTAAAAAGACAGGTCACTGTATTCAACTTGTCTTCTTTCTCAGTAAAGTAGAAAAGCAGTCAAGTATCATTCAGATCAGCAACTACTTTAAAAATGTAAGTATAAGGGCTATATTTGTTACAATACTGAATGCTGTATAAGGTTTGGTCCCTGGAGTCATGGAGCTCAGGATAAGCATATGCCAAATCTTATAATACAAAATAATGCATAATAAAAGCACAAAGAGGATAGACAAATACTTTATGAGATCCAAAGGACAAAAGACCATTATTGATCCCTATGAGGAAATGGGAGTTTTAGGAATGGAGAGGAACATAAACTATAGATAGGAATTTGATAAGTGAAGGAGGATTTTTTTTTCAGGTACAAAGAATTCTGTAAGAAAAGCAAAAGGTTTCCTCAGATTAAGTTGAGAAGATAATGATTTTAAATAAGATTCTCTTCCTCTCCTTCCTCTCTTCCCCCCCCCCAACTTCTGTCACCCCAATCGTAATTTAATTGATGAAAGACATTTTGAAGAGGAATTTCACCAACAAAATATAGCTTGTATACACTTGTATATCATAAAGTTTTGAAGAATTGTCTACCAACATGTGATCTCTACAACACAGAGTTCACAAAATATTTGTTAGGGGTGGGATTTGATCGTGGGAATTCCTGACTGAATATAGCTCACTATCCAGTAAAGCAGGCTGTCCTAGAAAGTATAAAATGGGGATAAATTAAATGATTAAATAGAAAGTGTAATGGTGATATTTCTAAATATTATTATAAGTATATTTAATAATTTGAATATTTAACATTTAATAATCTGGACAAACTAAAAATATTTAATGAACACCTAATTGTTTACCTGTTATCTCCAGAATGTGGCAAATTAACTTTCTCCATGGTTTTCCTGATTTTCCAATTCTCTTCATATATATGTGTGTGTGTGTGCACATTGCAAAAAGTAGGGCAGTAGAAACATAGCAGATGAGAGGAAACAGTTGGGTTTGTTATTGGTACCTAAGCAAACAGGCCTGCAATTCTTTTACATATATTAAGCTTTTAAAATTCCTACTATCACCTACACAAAGTAGATAAGACTTATCTTTAACTCTTCCTCTGTCCACCCATACTTTTGGGTCATCATTTTGTCATTTTGTCTTCAAAGTTGTGTCTAATGTTTATTTAAACTTCATTTCATTTCTATTAAAAATGTTGAAGGGATAGGAGGAATGAGCAGATTTTTTCCTTCTTGGTCCCATACTCCACTCTCTATAAAAGGCATTGAAAAGACTGTATACATGTAGTTTTTTTAAAGAATGTAAAGAATAAAGCTATGGTATTATACCATACTAGAATTTATGGTTCTTATTAGCATTATACATTTTGGAGGCTAATCAACCCCAGATTGAGATTTCAAACTACAAAAGAGTAAAGGTTTGATGGATTATTTGAGATCTATGCTTCTAAACTATGTATTTTGAATAGGGTACAAAGTACTTATTATCCATAGTACAATTTAGCCCTACTAGAAAATTGGGAGATTGAGTTCCATTTGTGGAAAGAACCTTAAATTTTGAGGTAGAATTTTAGCTCCAAGTATAAACTTCAGTTCCAGAATGGTTTTCCATATGCTATATTGGTATTTATGTTGCATGATGTTTTATGTGCAAAAATAGCAAATTCTAAAGTTCTCGAACACATAGATTAGGGAAAAAAGAAACCACTAAATTTCAGCTTAAACTGTTGCATGCATCACATTTCTAAACTGATCACTGTTGTATATGCAAGGTTAACTACAGAGTTTATAGATATAGAGTATAGAAAAGACCTTAGAAGATATCAAAATCAACTCTCTTCTTTTACAGATGAGTAAACTGAGTACCCATGACTTGCCCTAAGTCATACCCATGAGCAGCATGTTTTTCAAGTGAATTCCTTTGATTCCAGATCCAGCACATTTTTCAATGTACCATTAGAACTATGTGATTTTTTTTTCTTAGTCTCTGAAATCGATACCTGACATCATGCTCTAGCATCTAAAGAAGAGGGCAAAGAGAGGAAGGGAGATTCTAATGAATGTGGTAGAGCTCATTCTAAGGCAAAAAGGCATAATAAACATGTGAGGACTAGTATCAGTTGTAGTGTTCATGGTGTTATTTCTGGGACTTCAGGAGCCATTTTCTTTGCTCCTCTCCATAAGGCTACATATTTCTACCTCCCATTCCTGAAAGGAAGATTTCAGAGTGGGTAAGCACAAAGCATGAAAAAACCTCTGACCTCAGGCAGATGATAAACTCAGGTTATTTCAGACCAACCCTATCTATTTTGTTATATTGAAGAAAGGCTACCCTCTGGATTCAGCAGACTTAATTCAGATACTAAATTTGTTCTGCTATTATATCTGCTTTCTATATATCTGCTTTCACTACTTAAATTTTTTTTTTCATTTTTGTTTCACCTAATCTTTATGCCTAAACTCACCATGTGAAGCTACCCATATTTTTTACTTGTAACTACTAGCTTTAACAACTTGTTGGAGTTTTCCCTTCTCATTAACTGGTCCAGTAACTACTAAATTATAAAATAGGAAATCTGATATATGCTTTTATTTTTTATTTTCATTTTCCCTGTTGCAAATGGAAATGACATCTTTTACTTCAACTTTATTAATTGTTGAAAATAGTATTTATATTTTCAATGGATGTTCTAATCCACGCCACTTTAATCTAAATAATATTTATTAAGTGCTGACAGTGTCCAAGGCTGTGTTTTAGGCACATGAAAAAGTAGACAACTTTATTTATCTCTACAAGGGGAAACTGTGAGCCATTCCATTTATCTGCCACTTTTTCTGGTCTTCTGGTTTCATTTATAGCAAGAATATCAAGATTTTTTTTTAATTTTTATTTTATTTGCATAACATATGTGTGGGTAATTCTTCAACAATAACCCTTACATAGCTTTCCGTTACAAGTTTTCCCCCCAACTCCCCACCCCTCCCCTAGATGGCAGGATATCCACTACATGTTAATTATGTTAAAATATTGGCAAATTGAATATATGTATACATATTTCCAAACTTATCATTGGTGTGCAAGAAAAATCTTATCTACACAAACGATATATCAGATAAAGGAAACACAATGTAAGCAAACATCAATCAAGGAGTATGAGAATGTTATGTTGTGGTCCACATTTCGCATCCCTCTCTCTGGGTGTATATGGCTTTCTTCAGTGAACAATTGGAGGTGGTTTGAAACATTTCATTGTTGAAGAGAGCCATGTCCATCAGAATTGATCGTCATATAGTACTGTTGTTGCCGTGTATAATGATCTCCTGGTTCTGCTCATTTCACTCAGCATCAGTTCATGTAAGTCTCTCCAGGCCTCTCTGAAATCATCTTGCTGGTCATTTCTTACAGAACAATAATATTCCATAACATTCATATACCATAATTTATTCAGCCATTCTCCAATTGAAGGGCATCTATTCAATTTCCAGTTTCTAGCCACTACAAAAAGGGCTGCCACAAACATTCTTGCACATGTGGGGCCTTTTCCTTCCTTTATGATTTCTTTGGGATATAAGCCCAATAGAAATGCTGCTGGGTCAAAGGGTATGCACAGTTTGATAACTTTTTGAGCATAGCTCCAAATTGTTCTCCAGAATGGCTGTATCCGTTCACAGCTCCACCAACAATGCATCAGTGTCCCAGCCCTCCCACAACCCCTCCAACATTCATCATTAACTTTTCCTGTCATTTTAGCCAATCTGACAGGTGTGAAGTGGTATCTCAGGGTTGTCTTGATTTGCATTTCTCTGATCAATAGTGATTTGGAGCACCTTTTCATATGACTATAAATAGTTTTAATTTCATCCTCTGAAAATTGTCTGTTCATATCCTTTGACCATTTATTGATTGGAGAGTGGCTTGAATTTTTATAAATATGAGACAATTCTCTATATATTTTAGAGATGAGACCTTTATCAGAACCCTTAAATGTAAAGATGATTTCCCAATTTATTGCTTCCCTCCTAATCTTGTCTGCATTGATTTTGTTTGTACAAAAACTTTTTAACTTAATATAGTCAAAGTTATCTATCTGGTTTTCAATTAA
>JAJPUD010008404.1:61961-90186 GCA_023553655.1 Myrmecobius fasciatus
TAAAGGATACCTATAGTAGGAATATAGTTCTCAAGAGTTTTCCTTTTTACCTTTTTATGTTTCTCTTGAGTTCTCTATTTGGAGGTCAAATTTTTTGTTCAGATCAGGTCTTTTCATTAGAAATAGGTGAAATTCTCCTGTATCATTGAATGACCATCTTCTTCCCTGGAAGATGATGCTCATTCTAGCTGGATAACTTATTCTTGGCTGTAATCCAAGTTCTTTTGCCTTTCGGAATATCTGGTTCCAGGCCCTTCGATCCTTCAATGTGGAAGCTGACAGATCCTGTGTAATTCTAATGACAGTTCCTCGGTATTTGAACTGTTTCTTTCTAGCTGCTTGCAATATCTTTTCCTTGGTGCGATAGTCCTGAAATTTGGCCACGATATTCCTTGGGGTTTTAATTTTGGGGTCTCTTTCTGGAGGTGATCGGTGAATTCTTTCAATGCCAATTTTGCCTTCTGATTCTAAAACATCAGGGCAATTCTCTTTCATGATTTCCTGGAAGATAGCATCCAGGTTCTTTTTTTCATCGTGGCTTTCAGGGAGTCCGATAATCCTTAAATTGTCTCTCCTGGATCTGTTTTCCAAGTCAGTTGTTTTTCCTAGGAGATATTTCATATTTCTTCTATTTTTTCATTTTTTTGTTTTTGTTTAACTGATTCTTGAAGTCTTATTGAGTCATTTACTTCTATTTGTTCAATTTTAATTTTTAGAGTATTATTTCCTTCAGTTATCTTTTTTAGCTCCTTTTGTAGCTGGCCAATTGAATTTCTGGATTCAATGCATTCTTTTTCCATTTTGCCAGTTTTATTTTTCAGTGAATTGTTGTCTTTTTCCAATTCACCAATTTTGTTTTTCAGTGAATTGTTGTCTTTTTCCAATTCACCAATTTTGTTTTTCAGTTCACCATTTTTATTTTCCAGTGAATTGGTGATTTTTTCCAATTCACCAATTTTGTTTTTCAGTGAACTGTTTTCTTTTTCCAATTCACCAGTCCTATTTTCCAGTTTTTGATATTTCTGTTGCCCTGATCTCAATTTATTTCCCCATTCTTCTTCTAGCTCTCTTTTGAGATTCTTAATGCAATCATCCAGGTAAGCCTTCTGAAAGGGAGACCAACTTAAGTCTGCCATTGTGGCTTCATCTGGGATTGTTTTCATAATGTCAGGATCTGGGGACTGTTCTATTTTTTCTCCGTAAAAGCTTTCTATGGTGAGAGCTCTCTTCTGCTTCTTGCTCATGATTTAAAGTTGGGATATTGGTCAAAAGCCGAGAAAACTGCAACAATTTATATTTGCCCTGGGGCAGTTTGCCGAGTTGACTTCCGGTCTGAGGCTGGTCGGCCTAGATTTGCACCAGGACCACGTTTTCAGCTTTTCTCAATCCACCCCCTTCCAAAGGCAGATCTGCCAAAGCACCTGCCCGCAAGCAGAGCAAAGTGGCCCAGGCGTCTCCCAGGGGCTTCCTGGGTGCCCAAAATCCGCCCCTCTATCGCAGCCCTGACTTCCGCCCCGGCTGGAGTCCGATCGCGACCAGCGGCCGATTTCCCCTGAGACTAACCTTCTCCGGAGTTCTTTCAAGGTAGATCTTTTATAGAAGTGCGTTGTAGTCCAAATGCTTGGCGAGGACCTCACTCGGAAACCAGTTTTAAGGCTTACTATGTCTGGGTTGGGGAAATGTCGGAGGGAGTTCACAGAGAATGCTGTCCGCAGTTCGCCATCTTGGCTCTGCCCCAAGAATATCAAGATTAATATGATTCACTTTCTCCAGAATTTCGTCCACTTGCTGTTTACTGGAAAAACACCTCACTTTTATAATATTGGTGGTTGAATTAATGGTTTTAACATGGTTTAAAAATGATATGAGTTTGAGGACCATATGTTGCTATCTTTTTGCAATCCAATCCAATTAAGCATATATTATAGCAAGGCATTATGCTAGGGTGATAAAAGACAAAGTTTGTACCCTTCCATTCTATACTCATCTCTGCAGGATGGAAAGGGCCTGAATAGGACTGAGCGTCTTTCTGTGTTTTTTTTTTTTTTTGTGTGTATGTATACATCTATCTATCTATCTATCTATCTATCTATCTATCTATCTATCTATCTACCTACCTACCTGCGTATCTATCTCTTCTGTTTGTTTGTTTGTTTGTTTTTGAGTTGCCTTATCCCAAGTGTTTAGTTTACTGGTGAAGAGCCTCTCCACATTTGATCAGGATGGGCCTCTGAAAGAAAACTCAGTTTATTGCTAGACCCTTAGTCAGAGCCTTTCTAGGATGCTAAAACTGGTCAGAACTCAGGTCTTTTTGACAAAGCATTTAATAAATTCAGGCCACTTCCAAGGTATTAAAGTAGGAGCTCTTAGCTCAGGGTCAGGAGGACGATGTGGGAATTTTAAAATTATTTTAAAGTACTTTAAAAACATTTGGTAAATATTTCAATATAATTGGTTTCATTTATAATCCTATAAAGTTTATAATTTTATGCTTTTAAAAACATGATTCTAAAAAGGGGCCTTTATTAGACTCCTAAAAGGTCGGGGACAGAGGAAAAAGGACAGAAATTCCTTCATTAGAGGATTACTTTGTAGATCTTTTTTTTTTTTTTTTTTTTTTTTTTTTTTGTAAACATGCTACATTCCTTCATATATTCTAGAGGATCACTCTGGATTTGGGCCATCTGGATTGACCCAGAAGGCAAAGGCTCAGGCTTTGATTATTTTTAAAGGTTTTCCAGTTGGCCTCTGGCCATATTGATTTGACTTAGTGAAGAGCATAAAAAGGCTCATCCATGTGGAATCACGGTCCTTCATACTTAGAAAATGTGTTAAGCCTGCATGAGTCATCACACCTTGCCTGCCATTCTGGTCAGATTTGTTTCCATTTGAGAGGCTGGGATGGGGCCAGGTAGCCACCCCAACTAAGTGGTATGCTATTCTTTTCTATTCTTGCCAAATTTTCATTCTATGCTTTAGCTAAGTAAACTTTTAAAAAAACTGTTGAATGGTCTTTCAATAACTCATTTCATTCTAACATGAACCTAAACTAAAATGATACTGATCTGAATCAGGCCCTCCTATTGCTGTATATGTGTATGTATATGTGCATATGTATATGAACATGTATGTTTATGTATACATAGTAATCAACAACTATTTATTAAGCTTCCACTTTAGTATATATTATACTAGACTCTGAGATGCAAATTTAAAAAATGAAACAAATCCTGATTGCAATGAACTTTAATTGAAGGCAATAAGTACATTTTAAATATATACAGAATGAATATAAACAAAGGCAAGTTGGTATTTATATTCAAATATGTATGTGCATATATATGTATGTATATACATGCATTTATATTGGAGTGCCTTCTTTTTATTTTTGTTTGGACCTGTGGTTTCATCAGTGTGTACCTTGGCAATTCATCTATAATTTAAAGTATTATAGAGTTGTCTGGGGCACTAATTGTTTAAATGACTTGACCATGATTAGACAATTAGTACACGTCCGTTGTTGTTCAGTCATTTTAGTCCTGTCTTATTCTTTGGGATCTTGTGTGGTTTTCTGGGCAAAGAAGTGGATTGCCATTTCCTTCTTAAGTTCATTTAACAGATGAGGAAATTGAGACAAAGAGGGTCATATAGTTAGTAAATGTCTAAGGCTAGATTTAAATTCAGGTCTTCCTGAAACTAGGCCTAGGACTCCCTCCATTGTACCATCTAGCTGCCCTTCGCATTTCAGAGGTATTACTTAAACCTGGGTCTGCCTGACTCCAAAGATATCAAAGTGTGTTCATTATACTATGTTGCTTCTTCATTATTGGTAAGCCATTTTAAAATATAATTCAAATTAAGACATCTTGTTTACTTGGAATTAAAAAAATGAAGTAAAGTGATAGTTATAGCAGAAATGTGTTGGGAGGCACAGGGTACAAATCAGCAGATATGTGCTATTACCTTCTGAAATCAGGAAAGCACTAATAATGTACTTTCAAGATGTATAAGGGAGAAGAATCCCTCTACACATTTTCTAGGTTAATCAGTCAATAAGCATTTATTTAGAATCTATTTACTAGGCAATTTGCCAAGCATTAAAGATACAAAGAAAGGCAAAAGGAAAGTCTCTGTTCTTAAGGAGATCACAAGTGAATCCAGATTGTCAATAGATATGACATAGATACCCTCTTGGCTATACAATGGCTAGTTGCAGAATCCCTTCCCATATATCTAGAATCATGGAATCATAATGTGCATTCAACAGGGATTCATGCATTAGATGAGGATTAAACTGTATGACCTTAAGATCCTTTCCATCTCTCAAGATAGTACAATTTAACCTCAGAGGCTACTTATTCCAGCTTTTCTCCCCATGAAAAAAGTGGATAGATATACTTGGAATCAAATCAAGCTAAATTTCTGTCTCTGCCTGTCTGTCTGTCTTTCTTTGTATATATACATATACGTATATTTGTCATTAACTAATTATGTGACTAGGAGCAAATCATTTAAACTCTCAGAGCATTACTTTCCTTATTTGTAAAGTTGGAATAGCAACACTGATAGGATGTACCTCACACTGTAATTTTACTATTCCCAGGAAAGCGTAAGCTATGTACTGAGACCTTTCTTAGCTATTAGGGGAGAGAACTGATTCTTTCACTGCTTCATAAGACTTTTGTGAATGGTAATGTAATCCATAAGAATATTGTAAGTAATAATGTATCTATTGAATCTTTGTGTGTGTGTGTGTGTGTGTGTGTGTGTGTGTGTGTGTGTGTGTGTATGAAAAGGAGTTAAATGATTTGACCAGGATCACACAGGTAGTAAGTGTTAAGTATCTGCAGTCACATTTGAAATCAGGTAGAATTTGGTTTGCTCCCTTTCCATTCCCTAGAATGAAAATGTCCTGTCTCTCCCATAACACCACATATACTAGAAATCACATGCAGGAGAGCTTAATGCTTTGGTATTTAAATGGACCTGCAATCTCATCAATGCTAGTTATTATTTCCTCCACAAGTCTTGATTGCAATCCATCTATTTTTGTTTCTTATTCTGTGAAATTCTCACCTGTGTTTTCTTATTGATTCTTTACTGAGAATATATTCAATATGCTGACAAGTTTCCTTTCGTAGTTTGGTGACACAGTGAATAGAATGTTGGACCTGGAGTCAGGAAAACCTAAATTCACATCCTGCCTCAGACACTTGCTAGCCATGTGACACTGGGTAAGTCATTTAAATTCTGTCTCAATTTTTGCATCTGCAAAATGGGGATAATAATAGCATTTACATAACAGAGTTGGTATGAGGATAAAATGAGATATTATTTGTAAAGCACTTTATCCTTAAAACATTATCTAAATGCTCACTTATAGTATTGCAAGCTATTATTAATACTTTTTATCTTTTTATTAATATTATTGTTATTATTATTAATGGTATCAATGTAGCATTCAGTTTCTTGTCTATTGATCCTGATATAGGAATGATCTACCTCTTTTCTTTGATTATACATTTTCTTGATGATAATTTTATACAATTTTGAATAATCAGGGATCTCCGGGAGGAGACTCTCTAATGTTCTGACACTTGGTACCATCTGTATAACATCACCTACAAACAGAAGCACCTACAGAACTATGTTATCTGTAAAAGAATCCTTCTTTTATTTGGATCTTATGTAGGACATCTTCAATGGCAGAAGGTATACTTTTGGTGAGCATTTGTATTTCTGGTTCATACCCCACTTAATTTTAATAATCAGGCCTATTGAACACAATTACTTTTGTGGTAACATTTATTAAAGAAACTGCTATGATTTTAACATATTAATGAGAGGTTCTTGGTTGAAGGAGGTCCTAGAAAACTATGTTTTGTTCAAGCTACAAGGTCTAATCTGTGCAAATACCATTGAAGTTGAGTAATCATATATTAATGGCCTAAAAGTTATTTCAATTCATTTATAACTCTGGAGGCTAACCAACCAAGACAATCAAGGCTACTGTGGAATAACAACAACAACAACAAAAAACCCACTTAATATGAATTCAGTTATATTTCTTTGAAAAAATTTTGAATATTTTAGAATTATGAAATAATAGGATGTGAGTCTGGAGGTGTCCTTATGCACCAACTTCCTCATTTAGATATAAGAGAACTCATGGTTAGAAAGGCTCAATGATGTACCCAAGGTCACATACTTAGTTAGTGACAGAACTGGGGGCTAAACTCAGGTATTTCACACAAGAAATTCCCTTCTAATGGAAATGGTTTCTGAAAAGCTCTGTTAATGAGGTAGGAAGTTGAAGGTCTTTAGGTTTTACCAGGATAATTTAGTTGAAAACCCAATAGTTAGTTAAAATATTTTTATGGAAATTAATTTAAGCAAATTCTATGTGACAAACATTTTTTAAAAAATACCTACTTTGGACAAGGCACTATGCCAGCCATTGTAGACACAAAGAGAGACATAACATATTATCTATTCTCAGGTCATTAACTTCTGAAATTTAAAACCTGATTCTTTTTCCATTATGGAATATACAGAAATTATTTTAAAAATAATGGAAATAACAAGAGATGTAGATGGATTTTTGCCAAATATGTAGAAGTATGGGGAAAATTATATGACATTCATACTTTCTATTTGAATCTTCCATCCACAGTGAAACCCTTAGTCTTCAATTGTTCTTAGTTGTCTCTAACATCTAAAATATTCTGGTGCCTCCATCCCCTGAGGTTTTTTCTTTCCCTAATTTTCATATTGCTATAAAATTATAATCTGACATTTTTCAGGAAAAAACTTATCCATAGTAAAATAGTTTTAAAATTCAATTCAGTGATAAAATTTGGTTGTACAGCCTTGTTGGCTGTTCTTCTTGGAAATTCTGATGCCTAAGGCTTTCCAATCCTTGAGGCTAATCCCAAATCCTGAACTGTTAAATTTATCCATTCTCCAGCTCAGTGACCTTACTCTTTCTCATTGGTATCAGTGACAATGATGCCACATGGATCCTATCGATCTTGACATCTCCTTTATTTAACACCATTCTTAAAGTATTTATTCCTTTTCTACCTTTAAAGATATCCTATAAAAAGACACACATTCAGGTTGTCAGTTAGCATCAGCCTCTTCTTCCTCCTCTTCCTCATCATCGAGTCATCTAGTCTAACACTATTTTTTTAAATAAATAATGAATCTAAAAAACAAAGAGTAACTTGCCCAAGAATATAAGCATAGTATGGAGAAGAGTCAGGATTCAAAAAGAAGTCCTTGGATTTACAATCCGATGCACTTTTACATTGCTCCAATTTATTAACAACAGCAAATGTTATTTAGTGGCTTACTCTGTGAGGAGAGCATTAGGATAATTGGTGTCCAGAATACTATCTTTGCTTTCATGGCCCTGGTGGTCTAGTGGGAAGGTAAGATAGCAATATAGGTAGCTTTAATATACAGTGTTGCATGATAAATGCCCAGAAATGATAAACCAAAGTGCTTGTGACTTTTTAGGGGAAATATGATCCATGGGAACTGGACAATGATGCATGGTGTTCTGCTAGGTATGTAAACAGAAAATTACATAGATCTAATCCCTGATCTCATTTATCAATTTATCATTAAATATAGATGCTTTGCTAGGGGTAGAGTTAATAGAGAGAATAAATCCATGGATGGAGAAGAGTAGGATATTTAAAGTAAATATATATTAGAATAATGGGGTCCAAAGTGGATTTTAATATAAATATTTGCTTTGTTTTAAATTTTTTTATTAAATATTTCCCTATTACACATCAACATTTTAAAGATGTTATTAAAGTTTTATTTAAAATTTTCTTCCTTCAAATCTCCCTACTCATTGAGAAGATAAGAAATCTGATGTTATTAATTATGTATGTGAAGTACTGCAAAACATATTGCTATATTAGCCATGTTACAAAAGAAACACAAAAATACCAAAAAAATAAAGATTAAAAAATGTTTCAGTGTGCATTCAGAGTTCAACAATTCTCTCTTTGAAAGTGGACAGCATTTTTCATCATTGGTTCTTTTTTAAATTAAAAAAATTTTTTTTTCATCATTGGTTCTTCAGAACTATCCTGGAGTAGCTAAGTTTTTCACGGTTGATCATCCTTGCAATAATGTTGCTATTACTGTGTATAATGTTCTATTTTTGTTCACTCTATTTTGCATGAATTCATATGAGTAATGTGAATATTTACTTTTGTTAAAAATGGAAGATCAGGTAAAGTCTTGAAGAGTACTTCTATGTCCTCCATATTGTCTCCCCAATTAAAAAAATCACCTATACTTTTTTTTAATCCAAAAAAATCATCTCTTCCCTAAGTGGCACAATGGATAGAATGCTGGCCTTGGGGTCAAAAAGATTTGAGTTAAAATTTAGTCTCTTAGCACTTTCCTACCTATGAGAATCCAGACAAGTCACTTAACCTCTGTTTGCTTCAGTTTTCTCCTCTGTAATAATAAGGTACTACCTCCAGATTTGGTGTGAGGCTGAAATGAGATAATTATAAAGCACTTAGTATAATACCTGGCATATAATAAACATTACATAAAGTTTGGCTATTAGCTATAGGCAAGCAAATAGGCTTGCTGACTTGAACATGCAATTTGCTTATCTCTGTTATCGTATCTTCCCCATATATCATTTTTCCTGCCTTTCTACCTTTATTCCTTTGATTTTGAAACTCTCACATCTTCCAGGAAGTACTCCTGATTGATACCACTTTAGCCTGTCATTTTTTTTGTAGTCTCTCAATACTTATTTTATCTGATATAACATTTCAGAAAGGGATAAAGAATTTTGTAGTTAGAAAGTATATCTGAGGGCAGCTACTATAATTCCTTCTGTTATGGGTACAGAATGGAATCTCTGAGAGCGAGCTAACTTCTTCAAGATCATACAAACTAATTAATAGCAAAGCGAGGGCTAGAACCTAGGAATCAAAGGGAGTCTTGCATTTTCCCATTATAATACAGCAATAATAGCAACAGCAGTAGCAGATAGTTTGCATTTATGTAGTGCTTTAATATTTCTCTAAATGACACTAATCTCTATGCTTCTTTGTAAATGCCATTTAGCTTTTTTTAGTATAAACACAAATAAAATTTTACGTCATTGAAGGCAGAGACAGAGTCTCCTCACATAGCATGTATTCTAGGATTTATGCATTGGAATGTTCAGAAAAGGTTTATCTTCCTCCAGATGGCAAGAAGAGACAGGCAATTCTCTTTTCATCCATGCAAGAAGGCTTTATGGAAGAGAACAATTTGAAGAGCTATTTAAAAGATAAGAGAGATAGCTTGGTAGGCAGGAGGTAGGAAAGAAGGGAAGGCATGTGGTGCTAATTTGGAAAGGTCTGAAGATAGGGATGGCATAGGTTGGCAAAGGATGCTTCGAATAAGTGTTCAGGAGATGAACAGACAAAGAGGTTGAGGAGGAGGAAGTAGAGGAGAAAGAAATGAAGTGTGCTTCAATTAAGGGGTTTGAAGTGATTCAATCAAAATGAAAATCAGAGAGGTGTCTTTGAGAGTGAGGAGAGAATCAATAGGGGCAGTCCTAGAAAAAAGCATGACTGAAGATGTGGTTTCTGGCAAGAAGGACGGATCGTTTATATGTGAGATTAGTGCTTGGAATAGGACAGACATGGTAAATAAACAAGGGAGGGGGTGGACATAACACATGTTGGAATTAGAGTCTAGAAATCTAACAATTGTAGTTTTTGTTCTTTGAGAAGTCAAAGCAAGGTTTTGTCGATGAGAAAGAGAATTGTTTAAGAAATTCCTTCATTTTTTAGAATCCTTAGGCAAGACTTTCTACATGAAGCTTATCCTGATTCTGCCATAATATTTTTTCCACTGCTCTCACAAGTTATCTTGTCTTTATTTTACAAATACATATACATGCACATGTACATACATACATACATACATATACACGTTAACTGCCCAGACAGAATGTAAGTTCCTTGAGGGCAGGGACTATGTCTTTCCATTAGTATAATGTCTCACAATGCCTGATGTTCTCTACTTCCTGTAATAATCAACAGGTAGGAGAAAATTCCAAGTTTGGATCTCATGATTCAGGATCTTTTATTGTCCTTCATATTTTTAATAATGCTGTATTCTAGACTTGCAAGCTACCTTTTTCAAATGGCAGTGACAGGAATTGTGTTCAGAAAATATATTATATTTCATTATTAAAATAAATCAAACCCTTGGCCAACAAGATTTGGTGAATATTATTATTATTTTTAAAATCCCCTCACCTGCTTTAATTGTGAAACCTGCTTTTAAGGGTTATTTTTTCAGTTCCAGGCATTCAGTGAAAGGGGTTACTCATCAAAGCCAAACCCATCCAGCCACCAGCTCTAAAAATACTTCTGGTTTCTGCCAGTTTATTTTCTGCTATTTTCACAATTAGTGGTCCTGCCTGAAAACTAACTGCCAACATGCAAATCCTAGCCAAGAGCTGATGGAAATTTGAGACTGTGTTAAGCTGTAGAAGGTCTAAGAGCAATATTATTCATGCGTTATTTGAAATATTTAAACAAATGTGAGTCAAAAAGGGAAAAAATGAAATCTCATTATAAAAAATGAACGACTGCTTTCCACTCTTTCTATAATAGAGCCTTGATCTCCATTTACATACCATTTGTAATATTAATATTATTGTAGTGAAATAAATCACATCCTTCACTTTTACATTTTTAATTACATTTTACTGCATTTGTTCTTTTGTTTATAGTTAACTAATAAAATATTTATTACATCTTACATATATGATGGTGTTTCTGTATTTTAATCAGATTTTACACATAATCTTTTCTCCCTCTTTTAGTATCTTTTTTTATGACCCTACACACCACAGGATGTTGTTTTGTAGAAAACCTCATTATTTTTTAATGCAGGGCTATTTATTAATGTATTGTGTATATAACACACTATGCATTTCTTTGAATTGATGAATACATTTACATCCACTTGAGAATAAGAATTCCCTTAAGGGCCAATCTCACATTTCTCAAGCTGTGCTGCCAGAAGCCTATCCTGATTATTTTTCTTGTTTGGTTGAAAAGTGGAAAGAGAAAAGAAGGAAGAGAAAAAGAGAAAGAAGAATAAAGAGAGGTGGAATAAATAGGGGCCTTTTTATTTTTTCATAAGGCTTCTAAGAAGCCTTTGTGCTGAAGTATAAAATTACAGTTTCATTTCAGAACTCAATTTGTAAGTGTATGCTAGTTCATTTACCCTTTGCAAAGTCTTGGATTTGATATGAACTTTATGTGGACCCATTGAACTATTGTTTTCTTGGGTTATTTTATTTTGTAATTGTCTAAACTGCTTCTGACTCTACAATGCGATATTTCAGTGTTAGATCCTGATGGAATGAAGAATAAATAACACTAATAAATATTGTAACTGATACACTGTGCTGAATATAATTTCATAGCTATGAAAAACAAAATAACTTTCCTAATTTAAAATATCAGGCACTAACAATTAGCCTGTAAGTCTTCAGCTTATAGTTGCAGTTTGTTTAAATCTATAAAAGGATATTCTATGACTTTAATTATCAATCAACCAACAACCATTTTATTGAGCACTAAAAATAGAAAGACAATGAAAATGATAATGATAAGTTTATCTTTTTGTAGAGCTGTATGGGAGAAAATTACATTTTTTCATTTGAATACCTTAACTTCACAGGGAAAATAGTACTGGTATTAATATGCCCATTTTATAGATGAGAAAATTGAGGCATTTATATACTAAGTGGCTCTTCTAAGCTTAATTAGCCCCTAGGTAGTATAAGTTCTGGTTCAGGCAAAGAAAGAATATTTTCAGATTATAATAGTGCTAATTATACTTTTTCTGAGAATCATTCAAGGATGTAGGAATCAAAAAGACATAATTAAAAAAGAATCAGAACCAGTAGCTATTGTAGGCAGAGCTCCTCACCTGTCTCTGTCTCCTATAATAGCTTCTTGTGGACCTCTAAAGAAAGTCTCAGAGAATGAGGAGGATACCTATAGGTCACTGGTGCCAGATTCTCTTCCCATTTTCCTCTGACTACTTTTAATCACAAATCCTGAATACCACATGAGCCTGGGTGTTACTCTGGAAATAAGTAAAGTCTAATCTGTAACTCTTGTCTCTCCCCATCCTCTATTGTCCATTTTTTTTGTATTTTCTACCTCTTTTGTTTCATGTTTCTACATAATTAAATTCTTAATATGCCCTCTGCTATTGGAGCACTCTATTCTAATTCTATGGAGATTTAGTGGGAATTAGAGCAGGAGTTGGATAAAGCTCATTACAAAAATTTGATTGGTTGGTTGGTTGTCAAACTTTATTCTCAAAGAGGATCAAAATGATATCACTATGTTGGAGTCAAGGTAAAATCTGTTCTACTGTGGCTGATCAGACCAATATAAGTTTAGAAGACTCTGTCACAAGTTGAACACAAATAGTGTGTATGAACATTTGGAGTGGAGATGTCTCCAAATTTGTGCATCTCATGTTTCTTTTGAGTTATTATAATTCTGCTTTGGTTATAAAGCACAGCACTTTCTTTGTCACAGACAAATCATGATGAGTAGTTCTTTGCCAGTGTTTCTCATGTCAAGCAATCAAACCCAAACTTCTCCAGAGACCTTGAGAGTCTTATTGTACCACTTCTTTTGATCTATATGTGAGTGCTTACCTTGTGTGAGTTCATAAAAATAGTCTTTACAGTAAGTGTACATTTGGTATTTGAATAATATGGCCAGCTCATTAGACTTGATCTCTTTGCAGTTGAGTTTGCATACTTGGCAGTTTAGTTAGAGAAAGGACTTCAGTGCCTGGTATTTTATCCTGCCAGGTGATCTTCAGAATCTTCCCAAGACAATTTAAATAGAAGCAATTCAGTTTACTAGCATGGCATTGGAATATTATATCACACATAACAATGAGATCAGCACAATGGCTCTATAGACCATCAATTTGGTAGGCAGTCTAGTAGCTCTTCTCTCCCATTCTTTCCCTTGCAGCCTCCCAAACACTGAGCTAGCTCTGGCAGTGTGCTTATCAATCTTATCATCTATGTGTACTAACCTAGAAAATATACAGCTAAGACAAGGGAATATATGCACAGTATTCAATATTTCTCTATTTGTTTAAAACCAATGGTTCCACATATAGATGGTATGGTCTGGAGGTGGAAAACTTGTGTTTTCTTGGTGTTAAATATTAGGTCAAAATTAACACAGGAAGTAGAGAATTGATCTTATACTTTGCTGCATCTCAACTTCAGATGCAACATTGAGTGCATAATCTTCTGTGAACAACAAAAAAAATCTACCAACTCTTCTTCCATTTTAGTCTTGGATTATAGTCTTTTCAAGTTAAATAATTTATGGTCAGTGCAGTAGTCGACATTGATGTAATTTTGGTCCTTTTTGAAGGCATCTGACAACATTGCTGAAAACATCATTCTAAAAAGCATGGGAGCAAACACATAGCTCTGCTTCATTCCACTGATGACTGGGAAAGTGTGAGAGCATCCTCCACCATCCAATATCTGGGCAAATATGCCATAATGAAAAAAAAGTTTACATAGCTAGAAAGTGGAAAAAAAGATTTCTAGCTCCAATTCTGATCCTCTACCCACTACTAATACTGTCTAAGATAGGGATGACACCCTATCTTAAAGTGAGAATTTTTTCCTATGGGCCTACAACAGTTCTACTTGAAGACTATTTTTTGGCATTTGGAAAGGATGCAAATTAGCATATTGCTATTTATGAACAAGAACATCTATTGAAATCTTTCAATAGAAAATCCTTTCATTTTTTCTGAAAATAATTTAGTAGATTGGAAGCACAATATGAATCAATAGTGTGATATAGTAGCTCAAAAATGAATGTGATTTTGGACTGTATTAAGGGAGGCTTCCAAGGAATGAAGACAAGATTATAGAATTTTGACACTCAGAACTTGGTCTTCATTTGGAATTTCTGTTCAGTTTCAAGTACTCTAATTAAAAAAAAAGGATATTGATAAATTGGAAAACATCCAAAATCATCTTAGATGGGTAGTCTTAAAGATTGCTCTAGTGATGAGGAACTGAACATATTTAATCTGAAGAAGAAAAGACACGAGAGTAGTTGTTTTAAAATATTTTAAGTAATGTTATGTGGAAGAAGAATTAGATGTGTTCCATTTGTACCCTGCCCCTCATCCCTAACCTATGACATGCCTTCTACCAAGAGAGAAATAAGGATAAGTTGCAAGAAGAGAAAATTAAAGTTTGATGTCAGAACACAAAATCTTTCTCACAATTAGAGCTAAATCCACAAAAAGATAATGAGCTCTCTCTCTCTTTGAAAGTTTTTCAAGAACAGTCTGGATTACAGCTCATTGTTGCTGTTTTTCCTGGGGATCTCTTTCAAGTGTGAGTGGAATTAGATGGTTAAGGAAATCCCCTAAACTCTCAACTTTTATAGTTCTGTGACTTTGCACAAGACATCTTCCTTGATACAGATGAACACTTTAGGGTCAGGGATTTGCAAATGATGATCTAAAGACCACAAACAGTAGCTGCCTATTTTTGTAAGGCCTATGAGGTAAGAATGATTTTAAAAATTGTTTTTGGCCTAAGAGCCATACATAAAAAGGGGATGGGCCAGATTTGGCCCATGGAATATATAGTTTGTCCATCCTAATCTTAGGGGAGCATGCTTTCCTATTGCATGTTTTACTTCCTATTAATATTTAGGAAATCAGTTGAAAATTGTATCGTGAGTAATTTCGATCATGGAGTTTAATAATGAGATTTTAATATATATATGGGAGACATCTTGTTTGAAAGCTTTTAAGACTGTATTTTGTGATTATCTAATAATAGATATAGAAGATCTAATATTCTTTTAATTGTGTGACTGTGAAGATGTAGCCTAATGTAGAAAGTTTTCTATAGAAATCTATTCACTCCCTTTTCATATTTTATTAAAGATGACTTTGAAGCTAATTGTTTTGAGCCTTGTTACACTATAGGACTTCTTCAAGGATAGAAGAAATTGACCTAACCCTCCACACTGGAAAATATAATGGATGAAAATCATATATTTTCCAAACTATGACATGAAGTTGTGTGGGCAGCATATACTTCAGATGAACATTGAGCTTGGATCAGAGTTAGATAGAAAATAGCTGGATTATATTTAACAAACTACACAGTCTAGCACCACAGTTAACAGATTATATAAGATACCCAATTCAAGCTTCTTCCTGTTGGAAAAAACAACACAGTTTTAAATTTTTTTTGGTAATTTTTGCCTTTTATTTATCTGTTCCAATTCCTACCCAGAATATTTTCTTGCAAGAAATATTAAAAGGAAAAGGAAAAAAATACAATTCATTAATCAGTGCACTAATTGCATCTGACAGAATATGATATGTTTACTCATAGTTCTCATCTACAATTACAAAAGAGGTATGGTGTTTCTACTCTGAGCTAGACTGATTATTAAAATCATACAATATTCTATTTAAATTTTTTTCAGTTATTATGGTTATAGTTGTATATTGAACACTGGGCTGGCAGGCAGGAAGATCCAAGTAGAATTTTGGCCTCAGAAACTTACTATGGGACCCTGGGCAAAACATTTAATCTCTTCCTGATTCAGTTTTCTCATCTGTAAAACATGGAATGTAAAATAATATCTACTTCCCAGGGTTTGTTGGGAACTCAAATGACATAATAATTTCAAAGTGCTTAGAACAATATTTAGCATATTTTATTGACATTGTTGTTGAGTTATTTCAGTTGTATTCAACTTTTTGGGATGCCACTTGAGATTTTCTTGGCAAAGATACTGGAGTTGTTTGTCACTTCCTTCTCCAGCTCATTTGACAGATGATAAACCTGAAGCAAACAAGGTAAAGTCACTTCTCCAGGGTCCAAATGTGTGAGGATGGATTTGTGTGAATTGTATGAATTGTATGAAGAAGGAAAGAAGATGAGTCTTCCTGATTCCAAGCCCAATGTTCTTCCCCCATGCCACCTAGCAGGCTCTATATAAATCTGAACTACTACTACTATTATTATTAGCACGATACTTAGAATAGAGTAAGTACTTAATAGATGTTTTCTTATAATCATTTATTCTTACTATATTTCTCCAAATATTTTATATTTTTAATTTTTCATGGCACAAATATTTGTTGGGGTATTTTTAGAAAGACAAGGTGCAGAATGAAGTATGTAGGGATTGAAATTTCCAGTTACAGAGAGAATGCCCACCCTGATGAGTTAACAGATCTATTCAAGCATTGCAAAATGAGTTTAGTAAAGATGGAGCCTGATCACATACAATACTAGCTATTCTCATTTTATTTGACGATGACATTTTTAGCCTTGCTCTTCTACCTTTCTGTACTCTTTGTCATAACTGCAAAAATATTTAGGGAATGTAGCTTTAATAAATTCAGGCATTAGTTAAATCATTAGCTGAGACTGGGCACAAACCATACTTAAATAGAGAACTGATGAGGTGGAGAAAAATGGTATTGAGGAATGGTTTCTCTCCTTTGTTTTGGATAAGACACTACTAAAGTGTTTGGTCTGCTGTGGTGCCAGTGGAAATCAAGTTGGCAGGAAGCTTAGTACTCTTCCTGTTTCTTTTATCTTTATCTAAAATAAGATTTTGGAGGTAGATTCTCCAGTGCCTACTTACATATGATTACACACATTGGTAAGTCTCTGGGGCATAAAGATTATTGAACACTTAAGGTTTTGAATTATCAGCTACTAATCACCAAAAGATGCATATAAGGAATTAAAATAAACTGTTATTTTGTTTTTTTTTTCTGAATATGTTCTCTCATCATTTGAGGATAGATCTAAATGAAATAAAAAGAATTAAATATTTTAGAGTTTTGAATATTCCTAAAGAAGAGGGACTTGAAGAGAATAGAAAAAATAGCATTATTCCTTTCTTTTTCTTTTCTTAGCTAGACAACCCTCAATTAAGGATTTAATATCAGTATATCTGAGTTTCTTTTATAATGGCTCACCATATTCTAAATATTTCTCTGTATCCTAGAAATATGAATCATTTTGGCATAGTATAAATTGTATGCTGATCATGCTATTTATTGTTTGACCTCAAACTTTAATACAAAAGAAAATTTAAAATACACGTAGGCGACTGTTTATTCAGCAGTGTGAATAGTAAACACACACACACATGCTCTTTTTAAAAAAAAATTGTATTTGTGTGTAAGGATGTCTGTCTACTCACCAACAGATGTAGGACTTGAAAATCTCTAATTTTTTTTTTAATGAACAGAATTCTCATTGATGCACAGGCTTTTATGTAGACTATAGATGGGACCTCTGCTGCAGTTAGAGAAACACATGTTACTCTCTTACAGCCATAGGCGATATTTCAAGTGAGCTATAACTAGGCAGGGATAATGTTCTTGCACCAATATCATAGGGAATTTTCCATGTATCAGCAGTTTCTCAGTATGCTCTGTCGGCATATCAGTGGTTTAGGAATACTTTTACAACTTCAGCATGGAAGACACTCATCATCCCACTGGCACCTTAGGGCCAAAGCAATTTAAACATAGTTTTAGAAAATAGGGGCAGAGATGCAGCCAAAAACAAGTGGCCATGGCTTTCTACAAATGTGTGATGATTCTAGAAGACTTTATAAGACTGTGGCCCCCAATATATTAATGTGATGTATGTTATTTTATACCACAATGACTTTACTTTTTTTGATTTCTACTTTGTAGATGAAGTTCCACTTTATAAAATGATTTTAAATCCACTATATCATTTAATTCTCACACAACCCTATTTCATGATGAGGGATTAGGATATCTATTCTACAGATTGAAAAAACTGAGACTCAGTTTAATTGAGCTAATAAGTAATGAATCTGGAATCCTAGTCTGATATCTTTTTTTTTTTGTTTTGTTTTGTTACACTGTACTAATAATCTTGAAGGAAAGGGATGACAAGCTTGGATAGTCCATGATAAGAGGACTTTTATAAGTCAGCAAGCAACAAAAGGAGACATGAAATTGGAAAGAGGTAAAGGTATGGGAGATACAATTTACTTTTGGTTTAGGACAATCCTGCCAAGGAAATAATTGGTCCTAATGTATTCTATAGTTTTGAGAATATACCTGGAGATAATATTTTAAATCAAAAGAGTAAATGTAATAGAAGGAATTACAGACATTATCTCAAGCTTTGAAGAAGACATTTTAGATAAGTATTTAAAAAATATCTTTGAAATCATACTATGCCAAGATCTTTGTTCTTCATCCTGTGGATGGATAGTTCTTCTCCTTGACACTGAATGGAAACAACCTTACAACCATAGCAAACTTATCTTGATACTGTGTAACTACAATCATTCTTCCAACAGAAAGAATATATAATCATTCCCCCAACAGAAAGAATACTGAATTGCAGAGTTCTTGGGTTCAAATCTTGCTTCTGATACATATGGATGGGTCACTTTGGAAAATCATCTAATTGTCCTATGCCTCATTTTTTTTCATCTCTAATATATTAGGATAAGAGTAGATGTCCTTTGAGTTTTCTTCCAGTTCTAAATTCATGTTTCCAGGATTTATATGGGAAATGTTGAAGAATGTCTTCCTTCCCTTCTCCTCTTCATCTATTCCACAATAGCAATGCAAACTATAAACACAAATTGAAATAAAGATAGTCCTTGCCCTCAATGAGCTTACATTCTAATGGGGAAAAATAAACACATAAAATAGACTGAGAGGAAAGGAAGGGAAAGATAGTCACACAAAGCATGGTGTTGAAATCTTGAAAACTTAGAAGTGAAGCCAGGAAAAAAAAATAAAAGGAACTCAGTATTAAGTAGATGGGACTGACAGGATGGAGGGATATTTTAGGGTGAAAGGTAACAAGTGATTAAGGAAGTTGTTGCCAAACAGTAGCTATGGTGGCAAAATCCAGAAAAGCAGAAGTAGAGCCAAGAGACAAAAACAAACAGAAACAAAAAACAAATAAAAACTAGATAGTTGGAATAGGGCTAGTTGGATAGAATGCTGGAACTGGAATCAGGAAGATTACTTCAAATCCAGATTCATTATTTACTAGAAGTATAACCCCACCAAAGTGACAAACTTTTCCTCAGTTTCTTTACCATAGCACTTAATTCCCAGGGTTGTTGTGAAGATAAAATGAGAATATTTATAAAATATTTTTCATACCTTAAAGTGCTATATGTTTGCCAGTCATTATTATTATATGATATCATGTTTTAATAAAATTAAAACAATTTTATTAGAAGCATTCTATCTTTGTCTAAATAGCTTTTCAAAGGAGAGAAAAAGGAAGAATCATTTGAACTTTGAAAAACAATTTAGTTCATTCAAGTGATGTTATGTTTAGACAAAACTTTTCCTGACATTATTTATATAACTACAGAAAATGAAAGACAATTACTTTTGAAGATCAAAAGAACAATGACATTTGCCAAATAGTCTTATTTCAAAATTTAATAGGAATATTTTTGTAATGTTGCTTACCGGCCCTTGGGCTATTAACATCAGTGACCATCCCTTTCATCCACTGTCCTCATTTGAACTACCTACAATGTATGACAGCTATATTTCTCAACAATTCAAATAAACAAATGTCTTTGTAATTATGCAAAAGATATTCTGGAGCAGAAGATATAGTTAACTTGATGATGAATCCATTATTTTTTCACTTTCCAAATTGACTGAGTATAGCACTTATCTGATTGTAGCAAAGCTAACCAAAAGGTTAAAACTTCAAACAACTCTTCATTTATATGACAACAAGTCAGCTTGACTTTTAAATTTTTGACCTACATAAAAGACAGTGATGTCTTATGATTTGAAAAACTATGTCAATAGCTTTATACAGGTTGAATCAAGCCTGAAGCAGACTAGGTAATAATAATGATGCTAATAACAATGATAATTATTATTATAATGATGATGATGTAGTGGGCTAAGTCTGACTCAATGTTTTGTGGTAACTTAGTTCTCATACTGGAATGAAATGAGACACTTTTGGGTCAACAAAAGGAAGTTAATTTAGCCATAAAATAGAAAGAATACTCAATAAAGAATCCAGTAGTATTTAGCTCTAATAAGTGGCATCTCTTGCTTATAGAAGAGAAACTTATCTGTTCATTGGAAGAAAACATAACTGGCTCTGCCTAGAGCACATCTGCCAAGTCTGAAGGGAAGGACTCCTCAAAGGCAGGTATTTTTATGCCTTTAGGTAACCAGGAAGCCAATGCAATAGTGCCTGAGGCCATCAGGAAGCTTGTCAATAGTTAGACATCTTTAGCTTTAGTCCCCTTTGCTAATCAAGATTTAGAGACAACTTTCTCGGTTTTTAGGAAAATAACTTGCTTAAGCCCATATGGGGTATGGAGTAAGGGAACAGTGACCTATCAATAATAATAATGGTACTAAAAGTAAAATAACTTGCTTGTTTAAAGATTTACAAAGAGTTTTTCTTGCCATAATTTTGTAAGTAGATAGCAAAAGCATTAATAATATCACATTTTTCAGATAAGGATTCCATGGTTCAGAAAGAATATGTTTATTAAGATTAGGTTTTGGAGTTAGGATTCAAATTCAAATTCTGACTTCTCTTCTAGTTCTTTTCTTACCATACTATCCCACCTTGCAATGTAGCTACTTAGAGAGATTCATCAACAGATTGCTGATTACAAAGTTCTGATTTTTTTGAAGGGTTGGAAGAAAAAGTTAGGAAACTACCTAATAAGAGCTATAATCTGCATTGGTGAAGGAATTACTCCTTTTGTTGAAATCCCAGATACTGGAAAGAAATTACTGAAGTATAAATGAGCACAGGCTATGGTAATTTGGAATTTGCCTTTGGGAATAGACCATACTTTATGAGAGTTGTTTTATTCTATGACTTAAGGGATAGCTCAGGCTGGGGATCTGCAAGTTTTCGGTTCTCCCAGAGTGGTCTGATCACTGTACTTCTGACTAGCTCTGCACGTTGCTGACCTGGGCTTGGATATGAACACTATATCTGTAGTTGCAGTAAACCGATGATAGGCTCAGATTCTACTAGTCAGCTGGGAAGTTCTTTAATTTCAGTATGATGGAACTAGATGCTTTTTTTTGGGGGGGGGTTAGGATTCTTCCTCTGATTTTTTCTGCATAACTTTCACAGTGGGCTATGGGCTGGAATGGAGACCTAATTCGGCTTCTGGTTTTAGAGCTCAACAAACACTGCTTTCTTTTGAATTTTCTCTCTACTCAGCAGCAGACTAAGGCCTATAACCATTTGTCACCCTATATGCCATCCTTGGGTATGAGTTCTCCTCTTCAATGAATATATGACATGAAATTGTGCAGCAAGCAACAGAACTACTAATTAGCACTTGTTCCTATATCCTGCATAAGGCTAGGCCTCTTTTTGTCTGTCTGGGACCTTTTTTCTGTTTTGTTACATGGTGAAGATCCTTTTTTACTTGCTGTAGTAGGACACTCTGTGCAATGTGATCCTGGCAACACCCCAGCCACAGTATCTGTAGACCTCTTTTTCAGTCTCTCTATGCCAACCTAAGCTGGAAAAATAACTGTGATTTTTCCCCTATATTTCCTGATAATGATTTAGATGTGTATTCAATATTTGTGGAGGAGTTGTGATGTGAAGGTATACTGTACTATTTGTGACAGTTATGTTAGCTCCTAATCCATTTATTCCAAGCCAGAGCTGCATTGCTTGGTGAATGAGCAAAAACTGCTAGCCCATTATATCGTCTCCCTAGACCTTATTTTAAATCCTACCCACCCATCCATTCTCCTCTGCCTTCTTGCCATTTGCCCTGATGGTTAAGTGTGTGCTCCATCTCTGTTGCCATACCCTTACATTTCTTGTAATCATCATATTAGCATTGCCATTCCTTTTGGAACAGGGCATATTAATCTACTACTTGATGATTCCATTCATCACTCCTTTGATTTCTCAGACCAAAGCTATATTAATCTTTGCTACTACTCTCCTATTGATATTTCTTTCAATTAGAATTTAAGTTCCTTAAGGACAGGGGCTTTCTTTTATAAAGTTGTATATTTAGTGCTTAGCACAGTGCCTGGAGCATAGTAGCCATGCAATAAGCCTTTCATTCTTTCATTCATTTTAGGCAAAGTTTTGGAGCAACAAAAGTCAAAATTGTTAGATCAAAAACTATCCCAAGGAATAAAAAGAAAGAATTAATTCAATCCATACCTCAATATTTCTTTTTTAAGACACAGTGAATAAAGCATTATAGATGTAGAATTTAAAAATAAATTTGAAAATTACATATGCAAATGGTTAACTAAATTGGGAAATACAATTTCATGATAAATTGCAGTTGAAAATCCAATTATGTACTAAAATAGATTATGTAGTTCATTAGTTTCACTCCCCTTGCTTTGGTGAGATCCCAGAGGTTCACCTTTCTATCCAGCTACCAAAGTCTTTATCTAGTAAGAGGAAAGAAATGTCTTACTCTACTTACATCCTGGGTCAACAGATTCAGTGGTCATAAGCAAAGTAGTTCTGTCACTTTTACAAGCAGATATCCCACTGAGTGAAAAAATCTGAGCTGATTATGAAAGGAGGCATTTTTTTTCCTCTGCATAATGGTAAGAAAGAGGATGGGAGGTTGAGAGATGGTATCACTTAAGACCTTCTAAAAGAAGATGATAAATTAAATTCATTGTATCATTAATTTTTTATTTGCTCAAGGGATACAATTTATGGAAGAATTTCCAAGGAGCTATATTTGTAGTTGTTAGGTACATATGTTATTTAAATGTAAAGGACATATAGAGAATGGTTAGAATATAAATCCTTAATTCTATTGCTCTGAAGGTTTGTTCTGTGGTTGAGCTAATGTCCTTAAGATCAATTCTGTGGTTATTTGACTGTAAGTTATTTCTGAGGCTTATTTTAAGGGAGAAATCCCAGGGAGAACAGACTGCTTTCAAATAAATCATTGCAAATTATGTATGTAAATGTATTGACTAAATTTGGACACACAATTAGATGAAGTATAATCCATCAAGGCTTCCAGAAGTGTCGGTGAGTTACTTAGGAGAAAGAAAACTCAAGAAATGATCTTATGTCTCTATCTACATTTTGCATTCTAACTATTCTTTTCCTCTGAGAAGCTACAGACCTTCATGAAGACCAAACAAATCAAAAACATAAAGCAATAACAATCAACTCCTTTTGGAGAACATCTGGGAAGGGAGATTTTAATAGTAGCAGGTTAGAGTAGAAATTTGGAAGGAAAGTCAGGGGAGAGAAATTTTTAAAACTGTAGGATGGGTCTATTGAATATTATTATTCCTTATCAGTTTCCTTTCTTGCTCTTATCAGTTTTCCAAAGTTTTGTAATTTCTTTAGATTAAAAAGTCCTTATTACAGGGAGACTTTTGCTGGCCTGAAGTTATACACTGACTGAAAATATAAAGATAAAGCAAAGGATGATTATGATACACTGAACTACATTATTTAAGACTTTAGGAAACTCACCCTCAGAAACCTTGGTTAAATTTTAATGTAGAAATTCTTGAGTTTGGCAGGTTTCTCAAATTATTGAACCCCAAAGGCATTTTGCAAAATATTTCCCTCTCAATTTTAAACCCCAATGAAGGAAAATACATTATCATTTCATGTTCCTTTGATTAACTTAAAATTATTTAATAAGAACTATTGGATAAGACTTTATAAAAATATGAAATTAACAGATATTATCATGGCAAGAAGTGCTGGTATGCAAGCATAATTTTGTAAATGAGTAAATGTTTCCAACAAGAGTACATATTTCTCTAGATTGTTTCATTATTTCAATATGTTTAATAGGTTAACAGACTCAAACATATTGTCATATACTCACAGCAGTCTCAAGAATAATAGATAGTTGAGGGAGATAGGAAGAATTTAGAAATCTGGAAATGATGCTAAATACCTTTGTGCAAAGTTTCTTAAACTGTGGTTTGCAACCCTACATGGAGTCACATAACTGAATGTGAGGATTAAAAATTATAATTTATGAACAGTAAATGTTAGGTTTGTATACTTGTTTTATATACTTATATATCTGGAGTCAAAAAAATTTCTCAGTCAAAAAGAAGTCATTAGTGGAAAAAGTTTAAGAATAGCCCTAGTGCTATTACCACCTGAATAGCATCCACCAAAATGTCAAACAAAAGCTCAAATCTAATCATGGAACTGGGTTTGCGTATATCAGCTCATACTTTTGGTTATTGAACAAAATTATTAGCATAGATTAAGTGATAACATATCTAATTATAAAAAGAAACTCTACCTTTTCCATCTGTAACCTCCCTTTAAAACATTCTTGGTTGGTAGCCAATTTTCTTATAACAATCCTGGCATTTGATTGATATGAGTGTCCCATAATTTTTTGGAAAATAACCTTAATCTCTCTGTCTCCTTTTCTTTCCTCTTTTCTTTTTCTCCCTTCCTCTTCTCCCCTTCTCTGTCCTGCCCTCTCTCCTCTCTCTTTTTCCTTTTTTTCTTTCTTTCTCTATTTGGAGTACTTCCAGCATCCTATTCAAATCCCCATGCTCATTTTAGCCTCAGTTTGGTCAACCCTACCTCTTTGATAATAGCCTGGGATATCTCTAAATCAATGTCAGTGGATCATCATAGTCCACCAGGGGCTATCTGTTCAAATCCTAGAGAGTTCTAAATGTTTTTGTACCATTTTCTCACTTAATTCTTTAGGTAGATGAAAATAAAAATAGGGCAGCAGAAGACTGTTGAATTAGAAAAGTATCACTCATATAGACAACAGAGGAATAATAAAAAATGTATCTACATTGGTTAGGCATGAGTCAAAGGCAACAATACATCAACACTGGCAGCATGACATGGTAGATAGCCAGCCTCAGAACTAGGAAGACCTGGGTTCAAATTCTTTCTTTGCCATGATATAATTGAAAGAATAGTGGATTTGGAATCAGATGACCTTGATACAAATCCCATTTGAATACTAACCTGTATGTAGGTTAGTATTATAGTAGATCTAGTATTCTAGTAAGATCAGGACCCAAATGTGCCAGTTTCTCCCACCCTGTCCCTTTTCATAAATAAGGAAACTTCATAAATAAGGCTGACAGAGTTGAAGTGATTTATTTAAGGTTATGTAGATATCTGTATACATGCTTATATATACACACATATACATACATATATATGCACTTTTTTTTCACCATGGCCATTTAATCAATATTTGCAACAACTAAATCACTAGTTGTTTAATTAGATCCTGGAAGTTTAATGTGAATTCTATTTCAATAAACAGTAGAAGGCATAATCGAACTCTTCATGAGAATCCAGACTTTTGAGGATTGATAACTAAGGATAGTAGAAAATATGAACAATAGGCATAATAATATTAGCAATAATATTTTTGGGTTTACAAAGGTTTACAAAGCTGTCCTTCACAACAAATCAGAGAAGTGACAAATGTATTATTATAAATTGTTTTTATTAATCACTATTAACATTACTATTGAAAGAAAGCTTGACATGCAACATGGAGAGGTGTCAGAATGAAGAGAACCTGGGTTCAAAAACTGTCTCTGACATGTTCTAGATATGTGTTCCTGAGCAAGTCATTTAATTTTTCAATGCCCTAGAAACATTTTCATACATTATAAGTTTCAGAAAAGGTGCTGATCCATATCAGTGTAGGGAGTTCCTTTATCTGGGAATTCCCTATACCAATGAAATCACAGATCTAGTCCCTATTATAATTGTACCTAGACTTGTAACTTCATTGGTGATGGAGCTCCTGGTGAAGAAATTTGTATTATCAATATGAATTGACATTTATTTAATTTATAGTCTTAGAGGCTTCTCTGGGGGCATTGAGAGATTAAGTAGTTTGTCCTGGTTCACATAACCATTTTGCACAAGAGGTGAGACTTCAATCTAGGTTTTCCAGACTCCAAGATCAGGATTCAACTATATCATTTTCTCCCACCTTGGCTGGTTTTTTTTTTCTATAAATGAAGAAAGACTCACAGAGTTTAAGTGACTTGTTTAAAGTTACATAGATGTCTGCATACATGTACATACATACATATATGTATATAATATATACACATATCTATTATCTATCTATAGATATAAACTGTCAATTGATTGAAAATTTTGATGGACATTTTATGATTCCACTCACAAGGGTTATGTTTCAGATATCACCTAGAGAACTTTAACTTTATAAGTAAATGCTATAATAAAATAATGCTGAACAACTTTCCAGCCTTTTGCAAATGCAAGAGTGTCAGAACAATGGTCCAAATGAGAATGAGAGAGTTGGAGGAATAGAATATTAGGGCTATGACTCATATCTGGAGGTTTTTGCTTCCATCACACTACACTGAAGGCCTTTTTCATAAGAATTGGCTTGGTGAGCTCTTGGAAATTTTATTTTTTTATTTTTTTAACCATTGTTTTCCTTTTAAAAAGTTTCTGAATACAAGACACCATGTCCACAGAATGATACCCTAATGATTAGAATGAAGCTGTGGTCAGGATTCCATCTTTAACTCAAAATCTTGACACATTACCAAGATTTTTGAGTCAAAATGGACTTTCTGGGCATCTCTAGGTGACATTAGTTTTATAAGTAACTATAAGTCAGATAGATCTACATTAGAACCTCAGATCTAGAAAGTGCTGCAGAGCTGCTTTGTAGTTTAGTGGCATATTAAATATCATTTAGTGTGAGATGTTGAGTAATAGTTATACCAGGCAATGTGAGGCTTCAGGGTACTTTTATAGTAAATCTCCTAATTTCACTAATTTGAATTATTGGTCCTTTATAGTAAATTATATTAAGTAAAGATCCTAGCCTTTTTTTCATCATTCATAGCATGGAGTAGAAGATCTTGATAAAGTGTGGGTGGGATATTTTGCAAATTTTTGTAAAGTCTGATGCACTTCATCCCATAAATAAAATGCACACCAGAATGTTGCACAATCTTTGTCTGGGCTGTAGCACATAGTTCTTTTGAATAAAATAAAACTCATATCCAACATGCTAGAAGTAGTTCAAAACAAATGCCTTTATGGCCCTATTTTCTGAAGATCTAGACATATAGTCTTTCTAGATGTGCTTAGCAAGGAGAGGTCAGGTGACAGGACATTAGCTAAATTGAACATCTCTGACCATTTTTTCTGACCAATTACATTGTACTGCTAATTGGGTCCCCATGCAACTAGGCAATGTTTTATTTTTTTTTAAGCTGAAATCAGTCATAGTTAATTAATCTTTTCCTCTTAAAAAGAAAACATATGGAAAAGCAAGGTAGAGTAGGTTAGCACCTTGATCTTGACAAAGTTATCATTAGAATACAAAATATGCAATGTTCACTGTTATTTATGGAGGTGTTTTTTCTAGACCGATTTTTTTAACATTTTATTTTTTCCATTTACATGTTAAAACAATTTTTCACATTCTTTTAAAAAAATTTTGAGTTCCAAATTCTGTCCCTTGAGAAGGCAAGTGATTTGGTATAGATTGTACCTATGTAGACATGCAAAACATATTTGTATATTAACCATGTGGCAAAAGAAAATATAGCCCTCACCTCACCCCTGCTCCCCAAAAAAGAAAGAAAGAAAAAAAGAGCAAAACAATTCTTTGATCTGCATTCAGAGTGTTTTTTTTTTTTATTTCTCTGGAAATGGATAGCATTTTTCATATCTTTCAAGATTGTCTTGGATAATTGTATTTTTGATTGTAGATAAATCATTCACAGTTGATTATCCTATCATATTGCTGTTACTATGCACACTATACTGATTTTGCTCACTTCACTTTTCATCAGTTCAAAAAGTCTTTCCCAGTTTTTCTAAAAACATCTTGCTCATAATTTCTTATAGCGCAAAAGATTTTCATCACAGTAATATATCACAACTTGTCCAGCTATTCCCTAACATTGAGGATATCCTCTCAATTTTCAATTCTTTGCTACCACTAAAAGGATATTATTGAATTATTATATAGTGTATAAATAGATTCTTTTCCTTTTTTGATCTCTTTGGGATACTGACCTACTAGAGGTATTGCTAGGTTACAGTTTGATAGTCCTTTGGGTATAA
>JAJPUD010008405.1:0-59633 GCA_023553655.1 Myrmecobius fasciatus
AATTTGGATGCTATTGCACTTGGTGCGTATTTATTTAATATTGATATTGCTACATTATCTATGGTACCCTTTAATAAAATACAGTTTCCTTCCTTATCTCTTTTTATTAGATCTATCTTGGCTTTTACTTGATCTGAGATAAGGATTGCTACCCCTGCTTTTTTTTGTTCACCTGAAGCATAATATTTTCTGCTCCAGCCTTTTACTTTCATCCTATATGTGTCACTATGTTTTAGATATGTTTCTTGTAGACAACATATTGTGGGATTCTGGTTTTTAATCCAGTCTTATATCTGCTTCCTCTTTATGGGAGAGTTCATCCCATTTACATTCACAGTTAGAATAACTAATTCTTTATTTCCTGTCGTCTTATTTACCCAAGTTATGCTCTCCCCTTTTCTTTCACCTTTCTCCCTTCTCCCCTCCTCAGTACTTTGCTTTTGATGACCCCCTTTCCCAAACAATACTCCACCCTTTAGATTCCCTCCCCCTGTTTTTACTCCTTTACCCTGATTCTTCTATTTTCCCTTCTATTTTTATCCCTTTCTTTTTCTCCTTTCCCTCCCACTTCCCTTTAGCAACAAACAAGTTTCTATGTGAAATCAAGTGTCTGATATACACTTTTAGAGCCCAACCTGATGAGAGTAAGATTTACACAATGCTCATCTCCCTCCCCTCTTTCTCTCAATTATATTAGGTTTTCTTTGCTTCTTCAAGAGATTTTACCTTTTTTTACCTCCTTTTTTTGGATCTTATTTTACCACTTTTTTCCCTCTTTTCCCCAGTATGACAAACTTTCCCCCTCTAGTTCTCTTTTTCATATTATCAAAGTAATATCTAGTTAATAATACCCCCAAACTTTAAGTATCCCCCTAGTAGAAATAAAGTTCTCAAGAGTCCTTTCCTTTTTACCTTTTTATGCATCTCTTGAGTTCTGTGTTTGGATGTCGAATGTTTTGTCCAGATCTGGTATTTTCATTAGAAATAGGTGAAATTCATCTATATCATTGAATGACCATCTTCTTCCCTGGAGAATAATGCTCATTCTAGCTGGATAGGTTATTCTTGGTTGTAATCCAAGTTCCTTTGCCTTTCAGAGTATCTGGTTCCAGGCCCTTCAATCCTTCAATGTGGAGGATGACAGATCTTCTGTGATTCTAATTATTGATCCTTGGTATTTGAATTTTTTCTTTCTAGCTGCTAGCAGAATCTTTTCCTTGGTGCTATAATCCTGAAATTTAGCCACAATATTCCTTGGGGTTTTAATTTTGGGGTCTCTTTCACGAGGTGATAGGTGAATTCTTTCAATGGTAATTTTGCCTTCTGATTCTACAATCTCAGGGCAGTTTTCTTTCAGGATTTCCTGGAAGATAGTGTTTAGATGCTTTTTTTTCATCATGGCTTTCAGGAAGTCCAATAATGCTTAGATTGTCTCTCCTAGATCTGTTTTCCAAGTCAGTTGTTTTTCCTAGGAGTATTTCATATTTTCTTTTAATTTTTAATTTTTTTGTTTTTGTTTGACTGAATCTTGATGTATTATTGATTCATTCACTTGCATTTGTTCAATTCTTATTTTTAAAATGTTTTTTTCTTCAGTTACCTTTTTAAGCTCCTTTTGTAACTGGCCAATTGAATTTTTTGTTCATTGCACTCTTTTTCCACTTCACTAATTTTATTTTTTAATAAATTGGTGTCTTTTTCATATATCTTTTGCAGGGCATCATATCCTTCTTGCACTGATTTCAGTTTATTTTCCCATTTATCCTCCAGCTCTCTTTTGAGGTTCTTTATGCAATTTTCCAGAAAGGCCTTTTGAAAAAGGGACTAGTGATGGTCCTTAATAACTTCCTCTGGATTTTTTTTAAAGGAACCTCAGGATCTGGGATCATCTCTTCTTTTTCTCAATAAAAGCTCTCTATGGTTAGAGCTCCTTTTGCTTCTTCATTTTTTTTAAGACAGCGTGGATATCTTTTTAAGGTAGGGGAAAAAAACGGCAGCTGAAGATCTTTGCCCTGGGGCACTGCATTAAATTAACTTAAGGTGCTGGGCTGGTGAGGGCTAGGACTAAGTCCGAATTACTCCTTAAACAAGGCAAGTCTGCCAGAACACCTGCCCCCAATCAGGGCAGATTGTCCCGAGTGCTTCAGATAAACTCCAGGTGTTTGGAGTTTGGAGTTTGGAGTTTCTGCCACAATGAGCTGAGCTGAGTCCCACCCTCACTTCTGGCCTACACCACAGTTTATTCCTCTGTCCGAGTTAGACAAACCTGATATGAAGTTCTTCAGAGATATCAGCAAGAAGTGTCCAAATATTTCTGGATTCGTTGACTTGAAGCTTAGTTCAGAGGCTTATTTTATTGTTGATTTGAGAGAAGATGGGAGGAGGAAGGAGAGAGTCACCTTTTCAGTCTGCCATCTTGGCTCAGCCCCCTAGAATAGCCAGTTAGATATATTTTTAATTGAGCCTCCCCAGCTTCCATTTTCTTATCTTTTCTAAGTTACATCTAGAAAACTGGGAAATGAATGTCATATATAGCTAAAGGAACAACCAATGATGCAAGGGGGAAATGGGTCAATACTTGCTTTCCAGTTTGTAACTCAAGTGTTACAATGATTTTCTTTCTAGTCCTTCCCTAAAGAGCTTCAGTCTAGTAGAGTATGTTAGGAGTGTCCCTTTCTCTCAATTATTACCCTTAGAACTTGATTTCTTGCCATTAAAGAGACAGTTTATATATGCATTAAAAGGAAAATACAACATAGAGATGGACAAGTTAATTTTAAACAAGGTATCTCTCCCATTAGATTAGTCACTGACTCTCACATAAGCCATAAGTAACACAATCGCTATTACATTCAGGGTTCAGAGATCTAGGAGGTTTAGAGAACCTAAGAACAACTTGAGAATAAATAGAAGAGGAGTTTCTTGAGCATTCAAGTTAATTTTTCTGCTTTATTTCCAATCTATTTCCTTGACTATAGAGCCTTCTATGGAAAAGGAGGGTTTAGCCAATTGATCTCTCTCAAAAGACAAGAATTGGTACCAGGCAATAGATTTGCTAATGAGAATAAAAAGATAAAGTGAAAAGTGAGGGTTCTGTTCTCAAGGAGGATAAAATGAAGAATTAAACATGTACATGCATAGGAACTTATAAGATGCAAACAAAGATGTAAGGTAACTTTATGGGGAAAAATTCAAACAGTGAGACTTTGAAGGGGAAACTGAGAAAACTTCCTGTATTGAGTAGCAGTGGAATTGAGCCTTAAAGGAAACCAGGGAGTATGAGGTGCTGGTGAGGAGACAGAGCATTCCAAATATAGGATGACCACAGGGAAATCATAGAGTAGTAATGGAGTCAGGCCATGGATGAAAATGAGAAACTGAATAGAGAGCAAGTTGAGGTTCCCACTGTCTGTTTGTGTTAAAGATTAGCTCATATCCCAAGAGGAAAAGGATTATTTCCTTGAACATGTAACTTGTTTCTGCTGGATCTAAGCAGGCATGGGTCAACTGGCACCATTAGCCTTGGGGTCAGCCAAATAAACACAAAGTGAAATGCTAATATGCGGTACTATTTCATATCCAAAGGTTCCACAGTCTTTTTCAGGAGTGTTTATCTTTGGTTTGATGGACTATATTGCTTGCAGCATTCATAAATAGTCATCCAATCAGCAACTGCTTATTTTTATTCTTTATTTTTATCAGTGCAAATGAAATCCTAAGTTCAGAAATGCACTGACCAGGAGTAAGTTTTAGAACAGGTGTTACTAACTTACAAAATGAGAAGTTTTGGTAGATTTTTTGATAAAATTTATTAATACATTCATACATCTAAATATTTCCTTTGCAATACTTTGCATTTTAAATTTTGGATTTAAATTCTTTATAATTTGGCTCCTTCCTACATTTCCAGTCCTCTTATACCTTAGTCTCCTTTGCATCTTTTGGAATACAGTAATATTGACATCCTAACTGTTCTTCACACTAGAAACTCCAGATCTTAAAACTGAGCTACCAGCTATTCACAATACCTGTGATATTTTCCCTCAACTCCATCTCTTGGTTTTCCTTTCTTGCTTCATTTTAGTTATAATCTCTCATTGTGCAAGAAATCTTTCCCAGTTCTCCTTAATTTTAATGCCCCCCTCAAACAAATTCATTTTAACCAGTATATTTTTCAGGTCTATATAATTGTTTATACACTGTCTTCATCATCAGATTGTAAACTCCCAGACTGTAAGCTCCCTACATATAGTAGGGGCTTGATAAATATTAACTTAGTGAATAGCTGAAAAGGTACATATAAGCTTTAGTAGATGGTTGAAGCAGTCCAACACACACACACACACACACACACACACACACACACACACACACACACAGAACCCCTTGTGAGGAGGATAATGCTTTTGTTTCAGAATAAATAACAGATTCAAATCCTGGCACTGACAAATATTGGCTGTATCTGACAAAAACTGTAAGCAAGCCTCTTCTCCCAAACAACTCTCAAATCAATCAACAACCAAGTATCAAGTGATACTTGTTGGAAATGTGAATACAAAGAATGAGAATTTCTATTTCCAAGGTGCAAACATTCTAGTAGGTTGGCAAACACATACACAAAATTAATACTTCATAATTATAAAGCTAACAAATGCAGGCAACATAAGTAGAGATAGCCTATTTGGTATTGGCTAAAAAAAAGGGGGGGGAGGAAATCTATCCAATCATCTGCCTAGGTCCAGTGGGAGTCCCAATTGCTTCACAAAACTTTCACTACTCACTGTGGCATTTTTTTGGCAGAATATGGTTTTAAAAATCAATGGACTAGACCCAAGTTCCAGCTTGCTACTTTCTAACTATTTGATTTTAAACATCTAAACCACTTAGTCTTTACAAACCTCCATTCATACATTTGTCAAATGAAGACATGGAACTAAATTCAATGTAAGATGTCCTCTAAAAACTCCCTAATAGGAAAGTCTATTTTAAAATGGAGTAGGCACTCTTGGAAAGTACTAAGAACTTGTGGGAGATCAGCCAAGAGAGATTGAATGGCTACTTGGACACATTGAAAAGAATAATTCAATAGGAGGACAGGTTTGATAAGATGGCCTCTGATGCCTTGTCCAGTCCAAACATTCTATTAAACTAGTCTCCATATCAAATTTTGTGCTCTCTAGGATCTTTGTCTTTCAAATTTACATCCTTGTAATCAGCTCTGTGTTTTATCATATGCTTATAGACTTTTTTTTTCTTGTCAATGATACATAATAATAATTGGCAATTATATCACACTTTACAGTTATTGAAACATTCAGTATACATTCATTAATGATGTTGACCTCACCATAATTCTGTGAGGAAGATAATTCACATTTTACAAATGAAGAAATTAAGGATCAGCCAGAGAGGAGCTCAGAGGCCTTCTGGTCTAACTTTTTCCTTATTTTTCACATGAAAAAAACTGAGGGTCACAGAGTGAGTAATTAGCAGAGGCCAGTTTTGAAGTCAGATAATCCTGACTTTATCCAAAGCCTCCATTGCTTCTCATTACTTATCTCTGAAATAAGATTTTGCCTCTGCTGGAGACAATGTTTTCCACACCTGTAGTAAAAATGTGAGCTATTGTCACTAGTGTTATTGTTGTTTTGGTAAATATAGTGATAGCTGTCACCCTTGTCTTTGCTACAAATTTGAAAACATGGAAATTTTCCTCCCTTTTATTACTACCATATTACTTCATATATTATCACACAATCACAAGGTAATCATAAGAATCACAAAAATGAGATAGATTAGAAGTACTTCATGAAAAGGGAATTCACAGGCATGATCAATGAGTTTGTGGGGTTTTTTAATTTTTAATTAGCCATATATAGTTATTTAAACAAATAAGAAACTTTTCATGAGGGAATGCGGTTTGGTAAAAAGAGTATTAATTTTAGACTTGAAGTCCCTGAGATCAAATTCTAACACTAAAGCATAATTTACATGATTTAGGGCAAGTTGCTAAATATTTGGGAACCTCACTTTTCCTGTCTCACATTCTGCCCTATTAAAAATAAATATACACTCAATAACCTATTTTGATATCCATGTGTATGAATCTTTGACCATGCCTTTATGATCCTAGAAATGAGACAGAATATGAGATCATTTATAATATCATGAAAAAGAAAATATGCAAACATAACAAATATATTTCTATAAAAGTCCATCATCAATTACATTAAATGTAAAACTCAATTACCCAGTATTGAATAAACATGAAAGCATAAATTGTCTAGGAAGGATACCCTATTCAATAATCTCCCAGGGAAACTGGGAAGCAATCTGTCATGAATTAGGCTTAGATAAAAAATAATATACCACATTCCTTGATAAATTCCAAATTGATGCAAGAATTTATAATGTTGTTGAATGTACAATCTCACCACAACCACCACCAATAACAAATAAAAGCAGATCACATTCTCTTTAGCATTGTGTAGAGGGATAGATTTTTAACTGAGCAAAAGATAATCCTACTCAAAACAAGCAGGTCAAGGGTATTCCTGTTCTTCTGTTTGATTTTCACTCTCTATGGAACAAGATTCTAGAGTGGTGAAGAGAGTGCTAAGAAAATGGCATGTGCCTAGGACAGGGGTGGAGTTGCCACAAAAGATTTGTAAAATAGTGATATTCTTTTTCTTTTCTTCTTTAATGGAAGACATTCAGAACTCTAGATTCTATTAATGAAGAAGCCCATAGAAACAGAAAAGAGAATCTGAAAAAGCAGATACATAGGGGAAATTATCTATATGTACCTGATTTTGCTTCCCTAGAGTGTTGGGAAATTACATTCTGAGGGATATATGAGCTATAAAATTGATAGGTAATAAAACAAGCATTATTTTTTATAGTTCAGAGTTCTGAAAGGAAGGGAAAAGTCGAGGTCCATCTGAGAAAATAACAGCATACTAGAGAGGTTTTTTGAAGATTCTGGATGGTTAATCTGTTTGTGTTTGTTTGTTTGTTTTGTTTTGTTTTGTTTTGTTTTTATTATGCTTTCCCTGTGCAAAAGAAAACAAAAATCAAGAATTCATGGCTTTTGATTGGCCACTCACTTATCCAAAGGCTAAAAAAGAAAAGCAAAACTTAAACATGAGAATACTTTTCCAGCATTTACTTGTTTTTTTTTTTCAGACCTGCAGTACTGTCTGTGCAACCACTGCTGTGTTGGAGAGAACAAGATGGACAGGGGATTCATTGCTGGGAACTATAATCTTTGTAATGGCCTTTGTCACATTTTGCAGCCTATAAAACATTCCAAGGAGACAAATGTGACTTGCTGAGTTTGTAGCTAGCTCTTTAGGGTCCATTCGTCTTCAAAGCTGTGTCAGTTAAGACACTAAAGGCATTCTGGGGTGTGTTCTTCAGGGAAGTTTCATTTACTCTTTGATGCAACATCCATTAATAAAACACAGCCTGAGAAAACAATCATTTAAAAGAAACTCATCAATGATGATGTCCTTTTTATTTGAAAAGCCTATGGAAAAACAAACAAACAAAATATCTATGTTAAGGACAATTTTGCTTACTTTGGCAATACTGTAAAATTTAAAAAAAAATACTTTGAGAGCAGGAAAAAAAATGATGTAAATATTCTTGCTCTCGTTTGTTTCTGCAGATGAGTAAAGCAAATTTCCTGTCTGCCCTAGCCACTACAGGGCTTGCCTTCACAAGCTTATACCTGGCTGACCTCTGACAGAGCTTTTGGAAATTAGAGGTGATCACAGAAACATAGATTTTTATAAGTAAACGGGATATTAAAAGCAATCCAATCCAATCTCATCCCTTTACATATGAGGAAATTGGAACCCAGAGAGGTTGCCTTAGCATACTGTCACATAAATTGTGATTACCCAAACTAGGATTCAAAGTCAATTTCCTCTGCCTAGCATTTTCTAAATTTAATACAATTTAGCAAGATTTATTAAATGGCTACTGTGATACAGGCAGTATGATAGGCCCTGGGAATAAAACGGCAAAAACAGCTCATACCATTGCCCTCAAGGAGTTGTTTACTGCTTGAATTTTCTCAAGATGACACAGTTGATTTGATAATCTGCAAGAATCTTTCCAGATCTGAAATTCTATAACTTGATGTGGACCCTTGGTTCAAGACAAAGGATGCATGTGAAATTGTGGCAACAAAAATATTTCTGGGCTTACTCAAGACTGAAAAAAAAAGTGCTTGGTTTGTGAAATAATTAGAAATGAAGGAAAGCTGCCCTTAAAGTTTGCTGTAGCCCAAAAGCCCATTGCCATAGGTACTATTCAAACAGGCCAAAGGAGTAGCATGATGCAAGTGAATGACCACTGTCTCTGGATACAAAGAACCTGCATTGAAAATCTGTGTCTGATGTTTACTGCATATGTGATCTGAGAAAGTCACAGTATTTATGGATCTTGGTTTCCACATAGGGACTATAAAGTCCCTCCAAATTCTAGATATGAATCTATAGATCAATGTATTTGCAAACTCAACAACATGGACATTTCCTTTAATAGTAGAGATTACAATTCATACATTTTTGGATATCCTCTATGGCTCTTGTCTATATCTCATAATCAGTTGCCATGACAGTTCTGTTCCTTATACTTGGGCCTTATCTGCTTGCCAATAAAATTTAGAGAATATGGGTAAAGCACAATGGAGTGCATCATTTATATCCCTGTGGTAAATCTTTGTTGGATGGAAGTGATTTGGGATTCTTGAATTATTTACAAATAAAAACCATGCAGATTTTCTTTTTTTTTTTTTTTACCGCAAAGATTATCTAAGCTAAGGATTAAGAGGATCATTACCAGCAGGCTGGCCAACTGGTGATATTTTTTAAAAGGCAATTATTTCAATATGATAATTCATGGAATAGCATGGCCACATGGGTAGATAATTGTAAAGGACTGTTGTGTAATGCTAGCAGGATAATTGATATTGTGACAAGAGAAATAAACTATAGCACTCACAATTCTGGTTGGAATAGATCAGAATCATGTAGTGGACATTTCTAAAAAAAAAAGCAAGGTATGACTAGATCAGAGTAAGGCAGGTTCAAAGGCAGACAGCAATTCAGAGGTTAGTTATTAATCAAAATTATTCACTATATGGATATCCTGCCATCTAGGGTAGGGGTGGGGAGTAGGAAGGAAAAACTTGTAACAGAAAGCTTTGTAAGGGTTAATGTTGAAGAATTACCCATACATATGTTTTGCAAATAAAATTTTAAAAAAAATTATTCACTATACATGTATTATAAGTACTAAAGACACTATATGAAGATTCGCCTGTACCAAGGCAGTTGCAGAAATTAAAGAAAACAAAAGAACAATAAAATGAGATAAAAGTTAAACATTCAAACTGGTCTGAACTAATTAAGAGTTTTGCTTTCAATGCAATTTTCAAATC
Source organism: Myrmecobius fasciatus (assembly GCA_023553655.1). NCBI lineage: Eukaryota > Metazoa > Chordata > Mammalia > Dasyuromorphia > Myrmecobiidae > Myrmecobius > Myrmecobius fasciatus. The sequence goes on from JAJPUD010008405.1 coordinate 9,452, forward strand.
AAAATGATGTGTTGATATCTTTTTTTTTTTTTTTTTTGGTTTAGGATAATTTCAGTGTATCAGGGTGAGATGGAAAATGCTCCTGGAATCAAAATTGAAATATGTACTCTGTCAATTAAAATCTGTTTGACAGGTACCTGTGTGACCTTGGACAACTTAAACTCTCTAAACCTCAATTTTCTATCATCTACATATATGATATCCACTACTTCCCCCACTACTGTCTTTTGAATGCAATCATTTTAAGAATTTCTCCATTTGGGGAAGCTAGGTGGCACAGTGGATAGAGCACCAGTCCTGAAGTCAGGAGGACCTGAGTTCAAAACTTAACATTCACTAGCTGTGTGACCCTGGGCAAGTCACTTAACCTCAATTGCCTCAGCAAAAAAAAAAAAAAAAATTCTCCATTTGAACTCTCTCTGTCTATTTATCTATCTTCTAATCTCTCTCTGTGTGTGTATCTGTCATTTTGTCAAGTTAAAATTTCATTTTTCCATTTTTCCTTTATTGTTTTCATTTAGGGAAAATTATTTCACTATTTTTCAAGAATTTTATTAAAATATTTATTTATGCTATACTAAGAGGAGAATAAGGAGAAAAAAAAAAGAAAGAGAACAGTTCAAATAAAAAAGTATGATTAAGTTGGAAATACAGTTAATAATCCTAACTGCAATTACAAAGGGTATGAACTCACCCATAAGCGAAGAATGTATTTAAAAACAGCATTCAACAATATATTATTTATAAGAAATTCACTTAAAACACAGAGAATAAGTAAGGGGTTAAAGTAGAATATGTTATGTTTCAGTTAAAGTTTAAAAAAAAGAATCTTGATCTCGGGTAAAGCAAAAGTAAAAGAAACTTAATTACAAGAGATAATCAGGAAAATTGGTTTGCTAAAAGGTACTAAGAACATATATGCACCAAGTAGCATAACATTTAAATTCATAAAAAAAAGTTAAATGAGATACATTCTTCTCACTTGACTTCAAATCAATTCTTTTGATTCTTGCCATGTCCCACCCCCCCTGAAATCACCACCTACTCCAGTCATTTCTTATGGCACAATAGTACCTCATCATAATCATGTAGAGCAACTCATTTAGCCATTCCATAATTGATGCACATCTTCTTGATTTACAAGTCTTTATCATCACAAAAAATCATATGCTCTTTAGACCAGTTCACTATACTTCCAAAAGTTCATTATTGTACCAATTTTTTCCTTATTTCCTCCAGCATTTATCATTTCTAATAAGTGTGAGGTGGTGAACTAGTCTTTTCAATTTGTGTTTGCTTAATCAATAGAGATTTTGAGTATTTTTTCATATGAGTATGGCTAACTTTAATTTCTTCTGAAAATTTTTATATCATTTGACTATCAATTGTGGGATGGCTTTACTTTTTACAAATTTGAAACAATTATTATCCCTCTCTATCTCTGTCTGTCTGTTCTTGTTTCTCTATCTCTGGACAGATAGATAGATAAATAAATAAATGGATAGATAGGCCTTTATCAGAGAAACACTAACTTTTTATAACATTTTATTGTTTTCTCATAACTTTTACTATAATAAAGTTTCCTGATTATTTTAATTAGTTCTATTTTTTATTTCATTTTGCCTGAGATTATGTTTGGTGGTCCTGATCTTAATTCAGCTAAAGTATATTAGATTCTGTTCTACCTTTTTATTAAAACTCTGTGGATATCTATCTGTTTTAAGTGTCTCATGTAAAGAATATGGTGTTGGATTCCAGTTTCTAATCCATTATGCTACTTGTTTCCATTTTCTGGGTGAGCTCATCCCATTAATATTCATGGTCATGATTATCACTCCAATCCTTTTTTCCTCTTTTTCCTCTCCTGACTTTGCTCTCTCCTGCCTCTTCCCAAATGTATATTTTGCTTTTAACAACTGAATTTATTTTAATCTGTCCTTCCTTTTATCATTCTTCCCTTTTTTTTCTTAGGCACTTCCCTTTCTCATTCTCTACTAGGACACACACACACACACAAAAAAAAAAAAAAAACACATTATATATGAATGTGTGTATTATGTGTGTATATATATATATATATATATATAAACATATGTGAATAGGGGAGATGATAAAGAATTGAAATAAGGTGGTAGAACTTTGGGAGAGAAAGAAAATATAAAATGCATGCCATATAAGGCAAATTATGCAAAGACATGAAAGAAGGAAATGAAATATACTTTTAAAGAACAGCAGCTAGAACAACGTAACTGGAGCATACCCTCTTTCCTGTCAGCAATCAACTTCCATTCCTATTGGTCCAACCCCTATTGACTTAAGGGGGAAAAAAAGGAATGTATCTCCAAGCCTGAACTATTGTAATAGAGCAATATTAATGTAACTGCCATTGATCATGGATTCTAGGTAGAAAATATATCTTAATAAGATCAAATGTAAACCCCATTTTAAATAATTTTCTGGGTTGTATGTTCAGAACATGCTGTTACTGGGAGAGAAGCCACTTTGTACTCTCAGGAACCCTGGAAGCAATATAATCAGGCTCTATTCCAAGTGGATTTCATCTGTTTTGCCAAGAACAGAGACCAGTTTGCACTTACAATGATTTTTGTTGACATTTAAAATGCTTCTTTTTTATGATATGTGTAGTCTGTTTATACAGAGACTATGCCAGACATTTCAGCTTCTGAAGAAGAAGAAAAAATATAAAACATTGCTGAATCTGTCATTCTTCCTTCATTCTCATTTACATAACACCCGTTCCCCTGAACTTCTTTTCAAAGGCAAAAAATTTAGGAAAAAAAGGCAGAAAAAAAAGTAGAGTGGAGACTGTGCAAAAAAATCATGGTATTTTCTTATTCTGATAAAAAAAACACAAAGGAAAGAGGAAAAAGAAAAGAGTTGAAAAGAAGGTAGGATGAAAAAGAGTTTCTAGGGGAATTAATATTTGTAGATGAAGGAACTAGATGGCAAAATGCATTCTTAAAAGAATTCTGGTGGTCTGACTCTGTCATATGTTGACACTAGAAGATTTATGGAAAGATGGGGAAATTGTTGGATTTAGAGGAATACAATATGGGTCTGAATTCTGGATCTTCTACTTTTTATCTGGTTTTCCTTAGACAAGTTATTTCACTCTTTTGAACTTCAGTTATAATCTATGAGTTTACTTGGTACATTAGCATGTCAGATCAGTTTATACCCTCTGGGCCTTGGTAATTTATCTATAAAATGAGAAAGAATTGAGTTAGATACCTCCCAAGGTCCTTTTTAGATCTAAATTGATGGCACTGCAAATGATACTCTGTCCTATCTGCTTCTTCCTTTTTTCTGCAATATAGCACTCAATCTTGTTGATAATCATTCCAAATTTCAATCTTCTTTTTAAACAACCAATGCTATAGATAGAACTAGTGAAATTTGGTTATAGCAGTTAGATCCTGATTAGCCTGGGGACAATAAGACCCAAAACTTCCCATTACCTCTTGCTCTATTATTTTATGAAGCTTACATCAGATAAAGTGTTATTGAAACCTGGAAAATAACTGAGTATCCCTAGTTAGGAAAATCCCTAACATATTAGTTCAATTAGTTCAATGCTGAACTAACTTACTTAATTTTTTGCTGGGTATATGTATTTTTTTAATTAAAGCTTTTTATTTGCAAAACATATGTATGGGTAGTTTTTCAACACTGACCCTTACAAAGCTTTCTGTTACAAATTTTTCCCCCCTAGTCCCCTCCCCTCCCCTAGATGGCGGGAAATCCACTACATGTTAATTATGTTAAAATACTTGACAAGTCGAATATATGTATACATATTTCCACACTTATCTTGCTGTGCAAGAAAAATTGTATCTAGAAGAAAAAAAATCTGAGAAAGTAAACCCAATGCAAGCAAACATCAATGGAGATCATAAAAGTGTTATGTTGTGGTCCACATTTCATATCCCTCTCTCTGGGTGTATATGGCTTTCTTTACTGAACAATTGGAACTGGTTTGAAGCATTTCATTGTTGAAGAGAGCCATGTCCATCAGAATTGATTATCATATAGTCTTGTTGTTGCCATGTTTAATGATTTCCTGGTTTTGCTCATTTCACTCAGCATCAACTTGTGCAAGTCTCTCCAGGCCTCTCTGAAATCATACTTCTGGTCATTTCTTACAGAACAATAATATTCCATGACATTCAGGGGTATATGTATTTTTAAGTAATTCTTGGTTTGACCACATTTGCCCCAAATTGAGCTATAGGAAAAATTAAAATAAAAGAGCTAAGAAAAGAAGAAAGGAGGTGGAAAAGAAATAATCGTTAAATAGTGCCTACTATGTGCCTGATACTATTCTAAATTCTTTAAAAACACTCTATCATCAGATGATTTCTTCTAGTAGTTATAGAGAGGAGAAATTTTGGGAAAAGTAAACTCTTTTGAGCTTTTCCTCAATTCTCATAGAATAAATTATACCCAGTACAGTTCTCTGTTTCAAGATGCCTTCAAGGCTAGAGGGCATATTTTGATCTCTCCCTTCTTTGCTTCATCTCAGCTATCTTTTAATTTTCTCTTTCCATATATTATGCAAGCTCATAATATTAAAAAGACAATTCATTATCTTTCCACTAAAATCTTCCCTTTTTTTCAATTTATTTGTTATTTTCTAAAATTTTATCATTCTCTCAATCATCCATGCTTGAAACCTCAGAGTGATCCTATATTCCACATATGTAAGTGTCTCAATTTGCTCACGCTTACCAGATATTCAATATTTTTAACATCTCAACATGTATAACTTTAGAATATCTCATTGACATGTCACCACCTTCCTTCCATTCACATAACTGTTATCCTGATCCAAATCTTTGTCACCCCACACATGGGATATTGTAATAACCTTATATCTGACCTCTCTATTTCATGTCTCTCTCCATTTCAATTCAACCTCTACTCAGCAGCTAGTGAATTTTCAAAACAAGGTTCTAAAAAATTTATGCTATAACTACGTAAACTACTGGTTGATTCTCTTTTATCATGAGAATCAAGTATGAAATGATTTTTAGTATTACAAGTTCTTCACAATCTATCCACTTTTTACTCTTCTAGACTTCTTTCACTTTCTTTCCCTACATTTGCCAAAAGGATTTGTTACACTGTCTAAATACTGTCCGTCATATGTTGGTAAATGTCATTTCCTTATTCTAATTGCATCTACTGATGGATCACTAAAAGTAATCATACCAAATGAGACTTATAAATATACTATAAATTTTCAGGGATGGACACAAGGTATCTTTGAATAGGTCAAAGAATGATTGAAATAGTAGAAGTTGTCATCTTGGTAATTCAAGCTAGTAGTATAACTGCCAGCTTGAGTTGAATAGATAGCTTCCAGATGGATTTGACATAAAATAAATAAATGACTTTTTTTCTTCTTTTAGTTTTCTGAGGGAGATGGAAATGGGCAATACTTTCTTAAATGTCATTATTTCTACAAAAAGATCTTAAATCCCTTGCATGGACTGGGAGATATGGTAAAGAAGTGTTTCTAGCTAAGAATTTAAATTCTCAGTATTTAGATCTGTAAAAAAACCTCAGAGACCTCCCTTGTTTTACAAATGAGTAAATTGATGTTTAGAGAAGTTAAATTACTTGTTGAACATCAAATGGCACAGACTAACATAACATTTTCCACTTTATTGAATTATTCTCTCATACCTAAAAAATTAAAAATAGGGAGCTTAAAATATTTCATAGACTGTAGTATAAATTTTTCTTATTTGTACTTCATCGGATCCAATTGCTTTTCTAGATTTTATTTTCTTAAGTGTCATTTCATTATATATGTGACCAACTGTAATAATTGACTATAATGCAATGTCCTAGTAACCCCAGCTGCATTGCTTTGCATATGACTTGCACTAGCGATTAATTTTGTCCTCATTTGCAATTCTTCATTCGGCTTAGCAAGGTGATATAACACATGCCTATTGATGTTTATGATCAATGTCATGGATATGTTAAAAGGATGTACTCATTTGTCTGAAAGAGCATGGTATGTGTCAGAGAAGTAAAGAGGTGCTTTCTGAAGTGCCTTCCATGTCTGTTATCTATGATCTTTTTATCCTCAACTAAACAGGGAGATCTGAGAACTCTATAGACTCTACATCATGCCAGCTGTTTTGCATTAAGAGAAACTTCCCCCTAGGAAATGACACCAGTGATAGAATTCATGTCTTTATTTTAATTCACTTAATTATGACTGAAGTCAGCAGCAGCTTATTTAAGCAAGTCATATTAGATACATTATAATTACAAGAAGTACCTTGTCTCCTTTATCCTTTATGCTAATTTGGCATTTCCTTTGATGTTTTATTTATTGGCCAGTAGCCTGTTTTTGTTGTTTTTCCAAAAATGGCTTTTACTGAAATTTCACTGATGACAACACCAGTAACCTCTTAATTACATTGGTTACCCTTTTACATATACTTTTTCTCATTTTAAATATGAGAAAAAAATGGAGGTGAAAAGATAATCTTCAGGTGTTTGAGATAGAGTGAGTAAAGATTTTTAGAGAAAAAGAAAAATAAAGAGAAGTTAATTGATGACAAACTCCACTGAAATACCAAATTGGCTTGTCTGATATGAAAAGATCAAGATCAAGACATCTGGAATCAGCTATTTGATAACCTGATTTCAGACCTCTGTAGATGTCTAGAATGGATGATGACATCATAGGGAGGAATTTTTTGTTATATTGTCTGTACTACTTGGCTGACAAGGTCTTTTGTGCTCTCAAAATATGCTATTTTGTGATACCATTGTGCCATTGGGAAACTGCTTGACCTCCCTGTACATCATCTCTAAAATGAGGACATTGAGTCAGATATCTTCCAAGGTCCTTTCAATATCTTAGCCTGTTCTCCTATGATTCTACTTCTTCTACACATTTTAGGACAGATGTCTCTGCTTCTCAATAAATACCTAGTTAAATCTCAGGGCAGAGAGACAGATTCCATTGTCATTCATCGTTGCCTTTTAGACACTCCATCATCCAATCCATTTATAATATATTGATCCTACATGGTATGCAGGGTCCTAGCTGTAAAACTCATCTCACAATGAGCTCTTAAGGAGCTTAGAATTCTCAGTCTGTTCATGCGTAAAATGGAAGAAGGATCAAGTGAAAATGACTCTTGTTGAATTGACAATATCTTTGGAATTTGAAACTGCCTTCTCATCTATGCTACAAAGAAAAGAGCCAGAAAAAAATCTTAGAAAAGACTTACCATTTTCCCCTGCATTGTTCAGTGGATAATTCAACTGAGATCACTTAAAACAAACTTGAAAAGAATTTCTTTTTTACTATCATTTACTATCATCAATAGCAAAGAGAATTTACTTATATTCTGAAAAAAAGTTAAAATTTTCTAACAATAGTAGGCTTTATTACATTTCATTGTTTGCTGATTAATTGCTTTACTTTCTGGTATAATATGCCTGAAACATTATACTGGTTACAGTTGATGAGCACATTATTTATATTCCATATAAAGTACCTTAAAGCTCATATTGAGATAAGGGATTATGGGTTCCAGGCTTTATTGCTACTAAGTGTAGTTGAAGATGTGAGTTTACATCTCTGAATATATTCTGAAGCAACAAGAAAAAAGAGGGGAGATTCCCAACTTCTACCCGGTGTTGAATTTCATATACTACTATTAGAGAAAACAGAGTCACATAAAATAACTATCCAATTTTTCTTTAGATAGATAGAAATTTAATGAAGATTATTACCATATTGACTATAGGCTTATTCTAAATTCAATAATGAACATTCCAATCTATCAAAAATGACTCATGAAAATAGATGCTTTAATGATAAAGTTATGTATATAATATGCATATATTTCAATTCTTTTGTATCATCACAATAAAGTCAAACAAAGATTCAGTTCTAAGAATTAAATATATCATCTTCCCATGTAGGGATGTAAACACTTAACCTTTAAAAAAACTGTTTTTCCTTCTCTTTTTCTTATGTTTCTCTTGAGTTCTGTATTTGAAGATGAAATTTTCTGTGTTGTTTTGGTCTTTTCATCAAAAATAATTGAAAATCCCCTTTTTCATTAGATTTCCATCTTTTTCCCTGAAAGATAATACTTAGTTTTGCTGGGTAGTTGATTCTTGGCTGCAGTTCAAGCTCCTTTGCTTCCAGAATATCATATTGCAGGCCTTTTGATCCTTTAAAATGGAAGCTGCTAGGTCCAGGGTAATCCTGATTGTGGCTCCTCAATATTTGAATTGTTTCTTTCTGGCTGCTTGCAATATTTTCTCCTTTATTTGATAATTTTGGAATTTAGATACAATATTATTTGGAATTTTCATTTTGAAGTAGTCTCTTTCAGGAGGTGACTGGTATATTCTTTCAATGGCCATTTTCCCTTCTGGTTCTAGGATGTTAGGGCATTATTCCTTGGTGATTTCTTGAAAGATGTTGTTTATACTCTTTTTTTTTTTTTTTGCTGAGGCAATTGGGGTTAAGTGACTTGCCAAGGGTCACACAGCTAGGGAATGTTAAGTGTCTGAGACCAGATTTGAACCCAGGTCCTCCTGACTTCAGGGCTGGTACTCTATACTCTGCGCCACCTAGCTGCCCCTATACTCTTTTTTTCATTGTGATTTTCAAGTAATCCAATAATTTTTGGATTCCCTCTTCTGGATATTTTTCCCCAGTTCAATTGTTTTTCCAATGAAGCATTTTATATTTTCTTCTTTCTTATTCATTTTGTTTGACAGATTCTTGATGACTTATTGAGCCATTCACTTCCAATTGTTAAATTCTAATTTTTAGTGAATTATGTTCTTGATTTAGCTTTTTTACATCTTTTTGTATTTGGTTAATTGAACTTTTAAATGAAGTGTTTTTTTCAATGGATTTTTTTTCCATTTCACAAATCTATTTTTTAGGGAGTTGTTCTTTTTCCATTTTGCCAATTCTGTTTTTCAAGTTGTTTCCTTTTTCCATTTTGCCAAATTAATTTTTTAAGAAATTGTTTTCTTCAATGTTTTTTCCCCATTATACTAATTACATTTTTTGGGGAGTTGATTTCTTCAGACAATTAGTGTTTCCTTTTTCCAAAGCTCTCATTTCTTTTTTCCATTTTTCTTCTAACTTTCTTTTTACATCCTTTTTTGAATACATTTTTTGAGTTGGAGATTTACTCATATTACCCTTTTGAAGCTTCATCTGGAGGTTTTTTGCCTTAAGTATGCTAAGAGTTTTAGATCTGTTCTTCCCTATCTCCATAATAGCTACCTATGGTCAGAGCGTTTTTTTGCTGATTTTTAAAGGTGGAGGTTTGCTCCTAGGGCAAAGGGAAGATTGTCCCAAGCTTCCAGGTAGAGGTTTTATGCTGTCCTGGGGCCATGCTTCTGGCTTCTTTCCCTTCCTAGATGGGCATAGCCATGTCCCACTTTTTATATTGGAGTACGGGGGTTCATGATTTGCTTTCTATAGTTGAGTTGGGAGTCTCACAGCTAATCTGCTGATCCATTGACTTCCATCAGGACGGAATAGTGAAAACTGCTGTATTTTGGGCAAAAGCCTCCTATTAGATTTGCTGAGCATTTCACCTCTTGCCCTGGGCCGTCCTGTACTCTCTCTGTGTTGGGCTATCTCCTCCTCTGCCCAATTGAGACATACCTTTTCTGAACTTCCTCCAAGATATCTTTGGTTGGAAATTTGTTACACTCCAAATATTTGTGGATTCTGTCTCTCCAAAATCTTTTCAGAAACTTGATCTGGTGTTGATTCTGAAGGAAGCCAGGAAGAGCAAAAACAAAGTTCTCTCCACCATCTTGGTTCTGCCCCTCTCAATATACATGTAATCCAATTTGGCTATAATGCATTAAGCCATATGGTCTGCTCAACTTCTAGTCAAATGAAACGAGAGAATAGAAGGAGGAAGGGTTATATGAGGGAAAAACAGAGAGAGATTTAGGAGAGGAAGGTGGTCTAGAAGAAGGGAGAAGGACTGGAAGAAGGTATAAGGAAAAGGAGAGAAAGGTAAGGAACAAAAGAAATGTGCAAAAAAGTGTGTGATCATCTTTTTCATAATACTAAGTTATGAAAATGTTTTCTACCATACATTAAAAATATTTTAACTTAAACATTTAAAGATCTTAGTCATGTTTCCATTTTTACCTTGAATTGGTACATTGTATAGGATGTTTGCCTGTGCTTAGTTTCTGCAGGACTGTTTTCTACCTTTCCTGGCAGTTTTTGCAGGGTAATGAATTCTTGTCCCAATGATTTGAATCTATGCATTTGTCAAACACTATGCATATGTATTCTTTCACTCCTGTGAATTGCTTGTCTGCTCTATTACACTAATCTCTTTCTGTTTCTTGGCCAGTACCATATGGTTTTGATGTTTGCTATTTTTTGGTATAGTCTGAGACATAGTGCTGCTGAATATCCTTCCTTTTTTCTTTCTTTCTTTCTTTGTTTTTTTTTTTTTTGAATTGATTTCACTGGGACTCTTTACCTTTTGTTCTTCCAAGTAAATTTTGTTATTTTTTTCTCTCAGTAAAATACACTTTTTAGTAATTCAATTGGGCTGACATCAAATAAATAGATTATTTAGGTGAAATTGTAATTTATATTATATTGGCTTTGACTACCCATGGACAATTAATATTTCTCCAATTGTTTAAATCTGACTTTATTTATTTAAAGGGTGTTTCATAATTATGTTCATGCAATTTTTGAATCTGCTTTAGCAGGTATATTCTGTTTTTTTAATGTACTGTCTTCAATTATTTTAAGTGGAATAAAGCAATATTGTAAAGTATTTGTCACACATGGTATAGCTTTTCATTTTTCCTTAATTAATTCCTTAATTAAATGTTTCTGCTTTAAAAACAAAAAGAGAAGACAAGAGAAAAAAGGAGATAAAATTTCAAACTCATGAATGTGATTATTTATTTATGCCTAGAATGTAATAGATTCAATATATGAAATAAGTCAAAAAATTCCACTGTGGCTGATCAGCCAGCAGAAAACTCCTAAAAAATGGAATACTCTTCTGTGATTATTGTTTTTTGTCCATTTCCAAGAGTACCAATGACATAGGTGATATGTTGACTTATGCATGACATTGGATTTAAGTAAGGCAGAGTTACACAAAATTGTCTCACTCTATCTTCTTGAATCATCTAAGTTGAGTGTCAGGACAAAGCTTAGGATGATTGTCAAAGGCCTAGAATGCAGTGAATTATCTTAGCATCTTTAAGGTCTCATCAAACTTTAAGGACTCCACAGTGCTCACATCATTCATCTTCATGGCCATTAGAACAAAATGTTTTCATGTACCCATTCTCTCAATGAAAGTCATCACATCCATCCCTGTAATTCACTAACAAGTTTGGTGCCTCTTGAGGATAACCTAAACTTAGCTTAACCCATTTGCTGAGATGATTTACTGGGATGTGACTGCTGTGCATGCTGCAGCTTCTTGGAGTCACAAGTAAGTGTTGGATGAACCAGGTGGACACTAAAGATAGATAAGTAACCCATGAAAAGTCTCAGCAAGCTCTCCAGCACAGGCACTGAAAAAAATGATGTTTATGGACCAATTCTAGAGAAGGGTAAAGTCAAAGAATATTCAAATTCATTTCCCACACCATCAAGATCAGGCTAAAGATTCTGCAGGTTAGATGCATGATCTTTCCATGTATCTTAAAAACAAAACAGCTATTATAAAAAAATAAGATTCTGCAAGCTAGGCTTCAGCATATGAACTAAGAAGTGCAGATTGGTTTTCAAGAAGCAGGGGAACTAGAGACCAAATCATAAACATTTGTTGAATTATGGAAAAAAGCAACAGAGTGCCAAAATAATAACCACCTCTGTTTCCACTAAATAGTATTTTATTTTTTCCAATTACATTTAAAGATAGCTTTCAACATTAACCTTGATAAGGTTCTTAGTTACATTTTCCATCCCTTTTTTGCCCTGACAATAAGCAATGTGATATAAATTACACATATGCAATAATTTTAAATTTATTTCTACTTAGTCATGTTGTAAAAGTAAAATCAGAACAAAAGGGAAAAACTATGAGAAAGAAAAAAACTCTGAAAATAGTAGGCTTTAATCTGCATTTAAACTGCATAGGTTTTTCTCTGAATGTGGATAGCATTTTTCAATTTGAGTTTTTTTGAATTGTTTAAGATCATCATATGGCTGAGAAGTTAAGTTAAGTCTATTAAAGCTGATCATTTACAATGTTTCTATTACTATTACAATGTTCTTATGGTTCTGTTCACTTTATTCAGCATCATTTCATGTCTTTCCATATTTTTCTGGCCCTTTATTGAATGCAATTTTTTTTTATTTCATCTTGACCTGAAAAGGAATGAATTTACTATTTCTGCCTGTCTACTTTTAATCATGAGGTTTTATGCTCCAATACATGGTCAAGTTTTGATGCTGCTGAGGGAAAAAATACATTCCTTTTATCCTCATTTAATTTTCTCCAGTGGTTTATTATATCTTCTTCTCTAAAACTCTGTTCACCTCTTTAACTTCTTTCTTGTTTAGGTAGTTTTGAGAGAGGGAAGTTGAGATCTTCCACTAGTGTAGTTTTATTGTCTGTTTCTTCTTTCAACTCATTTAATTATTCCTCTAAGAATTTGCTATATCACTTAGTATATATGTTTAATTCTGATATTATTTCATTATCTATGGTACCTTTTTGAAAGATGCAATTTCCTTCCTTATCACTTTTAATTATATGCATTTTTGTATTTCTTTGAGATCAGAATTGCTACATCTGTTTTCTGTTGTTGTTTTATTTTCTTTTACTTCTGTTGAAGCATAATATATTTTACTCCAGCCTTTTACCTTTACTTTGTGTGTATGTCTCTATTTCAAATGTGCTTCTTGCAAACAACATATTGTACATTTCTGGCTTTTAATCCTCTCTGATATTCATTTCTATTTTATGGAAGATTTCATCCCATTTACATTCACAGTTATGATTAGCAACTGTATTTCCATGGAGGTATTTCCATGCCTCCATCCTATTTTTTCTACTTTTCTACTTTTTTCTCTCTTTTCATCCAGTCTCTCTCCATCAGTGATTTGCTTCTGACCATTGCCTCCCTCAATCTGTCCTCCTTCTATCATCTTTCCCCACTTTTCTTTTCTTTTTCTCTTCCTCCTTTTGTCCTCCCTTCTATTCATTCCCTCCTTTATATTTCTCCTTTCTTCACTTACTGCCCTATAGAAAAAAAAATTATACCTAACTAAATATGTATGTTATTCTCTCTTTGAATCAAATCTGATGAGATTAAAGTTCATTCAGTTCTCATCTTCCTCCCATCTTCTCCTTCAATGTTATAGGTCTTTTGTGTCTGCATATGATGTAATTTACCTCATTTTACGTTTTCTTCAAAGACTCTTTTACCCTATGTTCTAGGATTAGAATGCAGTTTTCCCTGATGATTTGTTTAAATATTTTTTTATACTTTTTTGTTGATCATGACTTTCAGGTAGTCCAATTAAATTATCTTTCCTTGATCTATTTTATAGGTCAGTACTTTTTTCAGTGAAATATTTTACATTTTCTTCTGTTTTTTCAGTTTTTTGATTCTGTCTGATTTTTGATGTCTCATTGAGTAATTAGATTCCATTTGCTCAATTCTAATTTTTAAGATATGATTTTCTTCAGTCAGGATTTGTACATCCTTTTTTCCATTTGATTAATGCTACTGTTAAAGGAGTAGTTTTCTTCAATGTTTTTTTTTTCAATATGCTAATTATAATTTTTAAGGATTTTTTCTTCTTCAGCAAATTTTTGTCTTTCCTTTTCCATAATGATGACTCTTTTTTGCATATTTCTCTTTTCTTTTCAATTTTTCTTTTACCTCTCTTATTTGACTTTTAAAATCCTTGTTAATTTTAGTCAAGAAGGCTTTTGGGGCTTGAGACCAAAACATATCCCCCTTTGAAGTTTCACAGGTAGGCATTTTGTCCTTTTTTGTGTTGTTGTTTAGATCTTCCCTGTCACCAAATCACCAAAGTGGCTTTCCATGGTCAAGGATCTTTTCCTGTTTTTTCTTTCTTTCTTTTTTTTTTGCTTATTTGATGATTTTTAAAATTGAACTCTGTTCCTGGGGTACTACTGGGGGAACTGTCCCAAGCTTGTTGTGCTGGAAGCCATAGATGGAGTTACTGACTTTAAGCACTGGGGCCTCAAGTGTTTGGTGACTTGCTCAAAGAGCTGAGGTAGCCTGAACTATGCATGAATATTATTATGTGGTTTTCATGCATGCAATTTGTTTTCTGTTCTGGGACTGGAGGCTCCCCCACTGACTTGCTCTGCCACTGCCTTCTTGAGTCAGGATTGAGGGGTTGTGTCTGAGCTTCCCACCAGCTTGCCTGGATACCATCTATGCTTAGCTTCACTCTCCTTTCAGCCAAATGAGACTGAACTTTCCTGAAGTCTTTCCAAGTTATTTTAAGTTGGAAAATTATTTCATTTCACCTCTTTGAAGGTTCTGTCACTCACGAGATTGTACAGAAACTTTATTTAATGTTGTTTGTGAGTGAAACATGGGAACAAGTTCCTGAATTCTCTCTGCTTCTTGGCTCCATGTCCTTCACATTTACATCATTGATTTTAATATTGAATACATTTTAGTGCATCCATTTCTTCTCTCTGTCCAGTAACTTATAAGAAAAATTAAGCAAAGAAAAAATTTCAACAAAATGACCAGTAATCAGTATCTCAAATGATATAAGAAATATAACATCTTTAATAGATGGATTTTATTTCCTGTTTTTTTTTTCCTTTTCACTCTCCTTCTTCTTTTATTTCTTCTTCTTTTTCTTCTAGGTTTCCTGTTCTTCCTCCTGCTTATCTTTCTTTTTCTTTTTTTTCCCCTTTTTTTTTTTTTTTTTTTGGTTATTTGAATGTTTTGTGTCTTGCCCAGGGTCACACAGCCAGGAAGTACTAAGTGTCTGAGACCAGATTTGAACTCAGGTCCTCCTGACTTCAGGGCTAGTGCTCTATCCACTGCACCACCTAGCTGCCCTCTTATCTTTTTTGTTTGTTTGTTTTTCTTTTTTTCCTTTTTCATTTCCCTTCCCTTTTTCTCTTTCTTTCTCCTCTCTCCTTCTCCTTCCCCCTTTTCTTCTCTCTTTCCTCTTCCTCTTATGTCTCTTCTACCTTCTCCTATTTTTCCTCCTTCTTCTTCTAAACCTTGATGATTATTATTATAGAACATTGAATTTTCTTTGTTACATTTTAAATGAGGTGAGCTTAAATGTCATGAAAAACAAAGTAAAGCAAGGTGCCTTTATAATAAATGAACCTTTTCCAAAGTAGAATAGGCTGGTTTTAGAGCTAATCAGTTCACCTGTTCTGAATGATTGCAAATAAATGTGGGATGATTAAAATTTGGGATTGCAATAGAAAGGATTCTTTGACAAGCCTAGGCTAATACAGGAGATACAGTGAAAATTGACTGGCTCTATTAAAAAAAAAAGAGTTCAATCCTGCCTCTTTTGTCTAAAGCCTATATGATCAATAAACAATCATTTGTAAACTTACCATGTGCTAGACACTGTAATATGTTGATATAAAAAAGTAAAAAAAATAAAATAAACAAATGAATAAACAACAACAAAAAAACCCAATACTCTACAGCTGCCTTCAATGAGAAAATATTGTAATGGGAGAAAACTAGGCAAATAATATGGTACATATAAAATAAATTCAGGGTATATGGAACTTAATGTTGGAAGGAAATATGTAAGGCATTAGGTCCCTTCTGGTTTTAAGTCTCTGATCTAATGCTTTTAAAGTTTTGTTTTATTCTGAGTCATTCTGTAATTCTGCGTGTTAATATCCAATAAAGGATAATTCTGCAATTAATGACCTGATTCATTCTTTTTGTAAATATATGACAATTCCAGCTTTCCATATGTTATGCTCACCTGAAGTTCAGTGTTCAGGAATCTAAACATAACAAAGTATTACTTTTGGGAGGACCAGAAAAAAATAATTAAAAAAAAATCTTCCAAGAGAACTTTGTGCTATGCCAAAAACAAACAAACAAATAAATAAAACAAGCCTTCCTACCTTTCATTTGTTTTAAAATTTGGAGCAGGAAATGTATGAAACAATAACAGCAGTAGCAAGAATTATGACAACAATAACAGCAATACCAATCATCACCAAGATGTATTCTTTGAAATTGGCCCTGGGCTTTTTGCTCTATTCAAATGAGTGCTTTAACCTAACTCTGTGAGGCTACTAACTTGAGTAACAAGGAACAAGTGCCTGGGAAATGAAAAGCCAGACAAATAAACCAGTTTTATTACTGGCAAAAGAGAAAAAAAGTGACATCAATAATTAATAATGTCAAGAATTGGCTTCTTCAATTTGTTCATTTGTTCATTTATATGTTTATTTATTTACTTGTAAGTTGGTATTTTTTCATTTATTGTTTTTTCTTTCTAATTATTGTATGCTAGTTTTTTTCCCCTTATTGTCTTTCATCATTTAATCACTCAAAGTTTAGCCAGAACTTTACATCAGACACCTCTGGTTCCTGGCAATTGAAAGCTTGAAGTCTTTCAAGAGTTGGGACTTTCAATTCCAAATATAGCTCATATTAATTTTGTTTATAAAGTCATTTATGTCAATGCAGTAATCCTGGACTGAACCCACTGATAATTTAATATATTTGTGAATGAATGAATGATGGCACTGATATAGGGACAGCTTTCACTCTTTAAAGCAATGACTTTGGAGTCAGGAAAATGTGCATTCAAATGCTGCCTCATATGTTCTGTAGCTGTTTGAAACTAGAGAAATTTCTCTTAAAGTTTTTATTTCTATAAAATGAGCCTGCAGATGCTTTTCAAATATGAGGAAACCAAGGCATACAGAAGCTAAAATATATGGTTAGGGTGAAACAGATACTAAATGTCTGAGGCTAGATTTGAATTCAGCTGATTCCAATCTCAACACTTTGTCTACTAGCTGACTATTCAAATATGATATGATATCAATTGACACACACACAAATACACATACACATACATATATATATATATATATATATATTCACATTTGGGTGTGAATGTATTTTATATGTATCTATATAAATACAGACATAAATACATATATATGTATATATATGTATGTGTATATATATATGCATATATATATATATAATTTAATTCTCACAATTACTCAAGTAGGTAATATTATTATCACCTTCAGTTCACAAATGAGGATACTGAGGGAGAGAAGTTAAGTGACTGCTTAGGGTTACATAGTTATGAGAAGAAAAGATTTGAACTGTCTCTTTAAGGTTATTTGAGGATTCACTCTCTACCAAATGATATTTCCCATTGAACTCACTTTTTTGCCTAAGCTATTGGGTCCAGAAGGATCTTATTATATATAAATATGTTATCTAGAAGTAGAATATATTTAGTTAGTATGACATTAGAAGACTGCAGGGGCTCAAAGGATGTAAAGAGAATCATTTGTAATTTGGTAAGAAGGATAGGCCACATTGTATTAACTCTCTTTGCAGATTGCAAAGGCAGGAGCAGGGAGTGAGACTGAATAGTCAGAAGTAAGTATATGTTGAATCAATAAATTATCTTTAATTTAACTCTTGAAACAATAGCTTTTTTCCACTAATGCCTATTGTTCAACAATGGATGAATCCTACTTTGCATTATTTTCTAATGTGCCTTTTTTAAACCTATCATCTGTAAAGACTTACAAAATTTCCAAAATAACTTCTTATCTAAATCTGGCACAAAATATTCTATTTTTAAAACAACTCTAGTAATTGGAATTTTCAGATATAGGAAATATACACTTCTCAAAATAAACCATATAGAGAGTTGGTGTCTTATCCCTTAGAAATCTAATTTTAAAGAGATAATTGTATACTATTTAGCTAAATGCCAGCAGGAAAATAATTGTTCTGGGAATTGTGTTTTTTTTTCCCCCTGTGGATTGCAATTGAACAAAATGCAGGGTTTTTACCGACTTCAGGAAGTTTCTAGAAATTGATGTCAAGTAGTAAAAGTATATTTTTGAAGCTTGAATCTTTTTTATAAAATAGAGAGGATGGAGGAGACCAGGAAACCCTATTAATATAGGCTTCAGGGCTTATGTTTTGTGGAGAAAATGTCTCAAGAGTTATACTCAGAATCAGCCCTAAGCATTAGAAGAATAAGCAGGTCCTTATGTGACCTCATTTGGGGGGGCACCATAATTGTCACTGAGCAAGGTGGTACAGTGGATAGAGTGCTAAGCCTGGTGTCAGGAAGACTCATTGTTCTGGGTTTCAAATCTGGATTTGGACACTTACTAGCTTGGTTAATTCTATTGGTCTCAGTTTCCTCATCTGTAAAATCAGTTAGAGGAGGAAAAGATAAATCAGTTCAGTATCTTTGCCAAGAAAACTACAAATATCATGAAAATTCAAGCATGACTGAAATGACTGAAGAATAACAACACAGTGCTCATAATTTAGAAGCATTTTTTTCAGGTCAACTAACATTTATTAAGCACCAATATGGAATATGGTACTAGGAATACAAATATAACCAATGAATTGATCCCTATTTGGAAAGAGTAAGGAGGATTTTACTTTAGAGATAGTAGAAATCATATCTGATTCCCCCTTAGAAAAGAAGGGAGGAGGAATGGATTTTGCTATGCAGAGGAAGAAATAGAAGACTGCAGTTAGAGATACTTAAAAATAGGAAGAAAGTAAGGCACTCCCTCTTTGCTCCCCTTAGTAGTGGGTGAGGTCTCTGAAATCCAAAGTGTGTAGGGTTCTAAGTTTCCAAACAGACAAATCAGGTTTGTGGGGGAAGAATCCAGATTGGAAAGCCAGGCTCTGTCAGTCTGGAAGCTGGTTTCCAGGGGTCTCAAACTAGGAGTAAATCTTAATTATGGTTTTATATGTAGATTGTTTAGATTTCATGCATGATGAGAGTTAATCCCAGAAAAACAATACCAGTATCCAAGTCAAGAAAGGGAAACTGAGGGGCAGCTAGGTGGCACAGTGGATAGAGCACTAGCCCTGAAGTAAGGGGGACCTGAGTTCAAATTTGACCTCAGACACCTAACACTTCCTGGCTGTGTGAAACTGGGCTTAACCTCAGTTGCCTCAGGAAAAGAAAAAAAAAAAAAGAAAGAAAGTGAAGATGCCTGGGGCAGAACCAAAAGCAGAGTATTTAACCATAGATTCTTTGTGCTTTCTTGAGCTAGTTCAAAGGACATCTGGATCCATTTGCTTATGAGCTTAAAGCTTGCAATATAAAAATGACTCCAAGTGTTCTCACACAGGAAAGTGTTGGAAGTGTTGGAAAATATGGAAAATAAAATGTTTAAGGATGGCAGGCAGCCTGAATCGGGCATTTGTTAATCCTTGAAGTCCCATTCTAGCCTTTGTGCCAATTCTTTTTACAGGTATATGAGGACTGGCGGTTCTTCCACAAATGGTAACAGTCCTCCCTGCACAGGGGAACACTCAAGATCCCTTCCTTCTGCCAACTTGAGGACACCAGCTGGATCTAGGGTCCTAGATTGGGTAAGCACTCTATGAGACATGTGCATTGGATAAAGTGGTGTTTGCTGGCCAGGGTCATCATGCTGCTGCAATGATAGCTGAAATGGTAAATGTGTAAAATGTGTAAAAATGTGTAAAAGCGCCTTCATGGGTGACAAGGCTTGTGTTTACCATGCAGCAGGTATTTTTCTTCCATGAGCTACACTGGTGATAAAGATCATCTTCTGGAGTCACCTTAAACTTATGGTGCTTAATATCCATGTACACTTGAAGCATCTACTCTATTATTATTAATAATTATTATATATTAATTCATCACTTTCTGAAGTCCATGAAACATGGCCAAAAGGCCCAAGAACAGTAACCCCAATCCTGGTTGAGTAATGGTCTGAAGAGTCTATCTCCTTTAGGGTCTCAAAAATTCCAAGAAAGCCTGGAGCCCAAAATAATAGCCGAGTCAGTTAAAGGTATTATTGAGAAAGAAGACAAAATAATTTAATTTCTTCCCTGAAATACTTAACTGTGTAGATTAAGATTTCTTATGAATATTAAAATTTCTCTTGCTTATAATGTTCAGAACTAAGAATTATGACATTAAGGGGAAATTAAGTTGTACATACTCAGGAAGTAGAGGTTAAACAGAGAGAATATAGAAAACCAAGGATATCCTAAGACCAGAGTACTATGACAGAATTTTATCATTGCTGGAAATTCCTTAACACACTGCCTGGCAGAGAGTAGGTATTTAATATATGTTTGTTTTCTTCCATTCAGTGAATTATTTTATCAATTATACTGTTAATAGTTGAACTTTGTTCTTAATGGATCACATTCTTAATTTCAGTATGCATTAGAGTAGACCAAGCAGTCTTTTATATAGTTGGCTCAGTGATTCTGAATGAATATTGTATTTTGTTTACTATAATGTGGAATTCAAAAAGGCCTGGGAGGCATAATTTCTGAGTAATTTAATCATTTTATTAATAATGCCAGCAGTTTAATAAAAGGATGTCATTTGGCTTATCTCTTTGATCAAAGACAGTCAAGGCAGCAGGCTCATAGTCTATATGCCCTTGTGGAAGACAGGCTCCCCAAAGTGTCAATCAACTCTGATTGGATACAATTCATGAAAGAATAAATATCACATTGAAGAATTAGACCCAAATTCATTTACTTCTAAGCTAGTCACACCCATCCTTCCCAAATCTATTCAGATAATTTATCCTCACCACAACAGGATAGAACACAATGACTGCCCCAATTGAGTGGAGTGTGAAAGTCCATTTTCAGAAATGTCTTTTAAAAGACCGAACTTACAATTGGTACTTTAGAAAAATGGGGGAACTCTGGATATTCCCAAATTACTGGTTATTATTTCTCTCAATAAAGGTGGTATCAAGAAATAGTTTGGGCTTACATGTGGCATAACCATGTTGACTTGCTTGCCAAAGTGAATTTCCAAAGTCCATAGTAAAGGAAAAACAGAGTTAATCAACTTCCTCTAGAAAGCATGGAAAGTTCCACATCTCAAAGTCCAATATCTTTTAGTATCAGTCTGTCCTACCTAAATAAGGGAGTGCTTTGACCAAGCAGACTCTTTCAATTAAAGAGCTAACTCATCTGCCTTTTCCCCCCTTCACCCTTCTAGAATAAAACAGATTGAATCAAGGCTGCAGCCCAGGGATATGAATAAGTTAACCTCTTAGAATAGAGACACTGACTCAGAGACTCTTAATATTAAATATTACAGCCTTATTCAATTAAAATCTAAATATAATCCACAAATATTGATTTATTTACTACAAATCTCCATCAATAATTAATAAATTATACAAAAGTCACATGACAAAAGTAAATTATACAGAAGTCATATCAATTTTCAATTTCACAGTACTCTTTTATACTGTACAAGGGGGTGTGTTATATGAAATGTATAATAACACACTGGATGAAATGCAAACTCCTTCAAAGTATGGATTCCCTTATTCTGTGTTAATGTTTCTCTAAGACTTAGCATAGTGTATAGTAATTGTTTTTATCATTCCCATTTAATAGATGAGAATTTGAGGTCTCCCAAAGTTTAAATGACTTTTAAACTCATACAATCATTAAGTGCCTGAGTCAGCATTTGAACCTTTTAATGTAAGTGCAGAATACCAATATGTTATGATTCCTATCTCTACATATTGAAAGATATTGTCCTCATCAATTATGGGAAAATACTAGGTGAATATAAAAACTCCAAGTGTCCCCTCAAGGTTAAACAAAACCAAAACCAAAGGAAAAAAAAATCAGATTGAATCTTACATTCATTCTAAATTTTAAATCTCAAAAAGACAGGACTGAACTCCAGATCTATCTCCTAGGAGCAACAACTCAGAAAATGCTGATTTTGGATATTACAGATTTGCCAAAAGGACACATCATGACTGTCAGATCCAGAAATAAACACTGAAGGTCATCTGGAGGCACTGAGATTTTGATATTATAGTGAAAATTTATAGGGAAAAGAAAATAACTTTTAAGCCAGTACCAACTCCAGGACTCCCAGGCAGTGATTTTAAAGAAGGTTAATGTGATGGAACACAGTTGAGAAAAACTGGGATGAAAATTGAGACATTATATTTTGTACTAATTGAATTTATTTCCTTCTTGTTCTCCTACAGCACCTTTCTTACATCCCACATAATCAAAGAAATTTTATCATGCAGAAGAAACATTTGCAAAGACTGCCTCACCCCCCACAAATCTCTTGCCTTTAACTTATGTTCAAGGACAAGGAGAGTATTAATATAGGATAAACAGAATGAGGGATGAGAAATTGTATGCATGTTATATATACTATTAACATAGGTGGCAGGCTCCATACTGAGATATGAAAGAGACCTCAAGTTCTGTCTTTTCCAAATTGCTAACTCAGCACCTGTAAACCGGAGAAAGGAGAAAGAATGGTGAAGGTGATGGGATTTATAATGTGGAGTTTGTCATCAAATGATGGCAGGCAAAAGTTGGGTTCAGTAATGTGAAGAATTCACAATGATCATGATTTTTGGCAAAAGATAAATTTATTTAGGGAATAGGTTGTAGAAAAATAAGGGGAGACAATGGACACTGGGAAGGGTAAATATGAAATAGAGTAGGAGAGCATATGAAAGACAAGTTTCTCAGTGGAACTCAGAATAACCCAGTAGAGTGCACCATGATGTTGGGTCACTTCCTCAGCTGGCAGGCTAAATCTTGAATGGGATTTAGCATCTTAAATGAGTTACTTAGCTGTAAGGAGGAGCTAAATTCTTCTTACATAATGGAGTTAAGGGAGATACCACATGGCATGGGGGAGGAGAGGTAAGAAGATAGACACCAAGAGGCAGAGGGCCTTGATGGATGGACCCAAAGGAGGGTAGCCACCAGGAGATGGTCCACAAGTAGATTTTACAGGAAAATTTAACCTCAGGGACTTGACTGAGGTTTCTACAGAGGGTAGGTCTCAGGAGTTTGACATAACTTGGATTTCAGACTGGGCCACCTCTCTAAAGGTTGGAACTATAGAGCTAAATTGATCTCTATCAGAGCTTTCAACCTGCTTTCTTCAGGGATCAATTCTTTAGTTTGTTTTCCTCTAAAACACCATTCAGGATCTCATCAAAGGTACATTCAAAGGACCTGAATTCAAATAATTACTTTTTCTATTTATTAGGAATGGAAATGTGAACAAGTCTCATTTAAATGCTCTGGATCTAATTTTCCTAATCTGTAAGATGATGGTGTTGAACTCAATGAATCAATAAATATCTATTAAGCAAATACTATGGGTCAGACACTGTGCTTATGACTACTATTTGTATCAAATAGAGGCAAAAAAAAAGTCCCTGCTCTCAAGGAGCTTTTAATCTAATGAAGGGGGAAATAAAACAAATATATATAAATCAAACTATATGCAGGATACATTTTTTAAAAATAGCTAAGACAATAGAATTAAGAGGGATTGGGGGAATCTTTTAGTAAAAGATTTTAGTTAGGACAAAAGAAGCTCAGGAAGTCAGTAGTCAGAACAAAAGACAAAGAACTTTGCATTTTTTCCTGAAGGTAATAGTATATAGTATAATGTGACCTCCCACTCAAAATCATTACTCAGAGACCTCTTAAAGTAAAGATTAGAAGGTTTATTAGAATCTGGAGAGATCCTAAAGGTCTCCCCCAGGGAGCTGGAGGAAGGAAGTCACTTATACAGCAACTATGAGAAGTTTAAATAGTGGAAGAAGTCACAAGTATTTATAACACCTCCCCCCCCCCAATCTTGTTAACCTCCAGAACAATGTATTTCCTGTTTTCCTGCTTGCTCAATATAGGTGGACAGACCACAATGCTCCATTAACTAGATCTAGTTAATCTGTTACAGAGGCTTTACTCAAACCCAGTTTATCACAATACTCACTTAGACAGATATTGCTAATTTTTACAGATGTTTGCCAGATTTCTTGCAAATAGGATTTCGGGTCAAAAGTCTAGTCTGCTGTAGTTAATGAGGTTTATGAGGAGCCTTAATCCCCATCTTGTTCTTCTCTCAGAGCTCAATAATTAATCAAGGCCTAAACTACCCAAGGTTATTATTCTGAGAAGTGCTCAGTTTCCCATTTCATTCAGTAGGAAGCTACTGGGTCCTGGAGGTGACAGGAGCGCCTACACTTTGGCTATGACTTTCTTTGGCTGAATGGATGAAATATTGGAATAGAGATGAAATAAATTCACTTGGAGACTATTGCAGTTAGGGAGTCATGAGGTGATGAAGTTGCACTAGATGGGGGCTTTTTAAAGAGATGCTACAAAAGTGAAATCAATAGGCTTTGACAATGGTTTGGATTTCAGTGATGTGAGAATTGAATGGACATTTGTTTTCCATAGTTATGAAAATTAAATTGAATAAATTGGAACTTAAATTAGAAAACTAAAACCCACAAGAACATCAAGGAATAATTAAGGGTGAAATTTATTTTCCCCCCAAAGAGAATAAGCTCCTAGGGGACAGGCATTGACTTTTGTAATGAAGGGTGTTGATTTGAGATTAGAAAAAAAATCTTTTGTTCTTTCTCCTTAGACCTCCTCTGTTAATCCTTACCCCTTTTTGAATGGAAGGACCTTTAGAGCAGGGACTGACTAAGTAAAGAGGGGTGGAGATCATAGTGTTCTAACTTCTGTCACATTCATTAATGGGCAATCTGGAAAGGTACTTGTGCTTCTGGACAAAAAATAAAATGCTGCCTTTAGAGTTTCAAAGGTAAATCTACTCACTTAGGCACCCATTTTTTGCAAGAATGTAAAATAAATCTTTTCTGCGTTCATTAGTGAGTCGGTAGAATTCTAGATCAGGTATTTTATTTCTTACAGGTGGGGTTGGGAGTAGGACAGAGTTTGGAATGGTGGGGCTAGGTAAAATAATGAAAAAGCCATAATAATGGCTAATAAAATTGTGAGCCTTGGGAACTAGGAGGATAGTACCCTTTACAATAATAGAGAAGGGAGTGGGTGGGGGAAAGATAAGTTCTGTTTTGGATTTACTGGATTTAAAATTTCTACTAGACATCATCTGAGTTTGAAGTCTGAAAGACAGAAAGGCAAGTTTTGAGATCCTGAGGGCTGGATTGTTGTTTTTGAGAATTATTAACAGAGATGATAATTAAATCCTATAAATTGATGAGTTCATTAAGAGAAAAGACCAAAATCCTGAGGATCATCTACAAATGTGATCTAGAGGAAAGTTCTGCAAAGATAACAAAGAAAGGGAGATAAAAGGAGGAGTTGGGAGAGGAGGACTGAAGGAGAAAAGGATGAAGAGGAATAGACTGACAAAGACACAGACAAGGGACAATGATAAGTTAAGAAACTTAACATTAGGCCCACTTTACATGTATTTACTATTAACTCTAGTTGACACGTAAATTAAGCCTTATCTTAAATGGTCTCTCAAACACTTTAAATCAAATCACAAAGTCTTTTAAGAATGCAATAAATGGATCCTTACCAAGTAAATAGATTCTCTCACATTACCTTGTCAATTCCACAAACTACTACCTATATTGTCAATCACTGAGAGTATCTTTAGGAAATGGGATCTTTGTAGTTAGTTGCTTTTAATTTAAAAACATCCTGAGCAGAATTTGTTACTTAATGAGGAAATAATACAGAAATTTAGATTCTGTAGAGCATGAAATGCTTTTTATTTCTTTCTTTCCTGATTCATTGATTACCACTGAAGTCTGACAGCTTTTGTTAGAGATACAGTTGATGGGAACTCGAGCCAGCTTGCTTTTTCCCTAAGATCAAAATTCCTCAATTCTTTCTTATTTTGCCAAATCTCCCCTGACTTTGTTTCCCCAAATCTCCCCTAAATCTCCTCTGACTTTGTTTCTCCAAATCTCTCCTGATTCTGTTTCTCCAAATCTTTACTTATTTTGTCCTTCAAGTATTTTTCCAGCATTTTCCTGACTTTGTCCTTCTCTCTCCAACTCCATGATTTTATCCTTCAAGGATTCTTCCCTACTCATCCCTGATTTTGCCCTTCATGCATTCTACTCCACTCCTCTCTGATCTTCTCTCTCCAATTCTCCTGGTAATCAAAACATCCTTTATCTTCCCAATTTTCCTGGTAACCAAAACATCTCCTATCTCCCCAACTCTCCTAGTTTCTACCCCTTTCTTCTCTGTATAAAAATCATGCCTTCCTAAAGAATGACAGAATCGTACTTGCATTTTGTCTGAGACCATTACTTGTTAATAATAAAGATACTTTTTGGCAGAGAGAATACCTCATTGTGTTTCTTCAGAATCTTTATGCCTCATCTTTGCTCTCCCAACCTCAGCAAGTACATCCTACTTACTTTATAGCTAGAGTGATGCTCCGGATTTCATGAAGGGAAGGCACTGTTTTTTAGAGCAAACTCTCTGGATTTGAAAAGAAAGAGTCTGGATTTGATTCTCAGTTTTGCCACTTGCTAATTGTGTGAGGTTTAATTTTTCTGTGACTCAGTGTTCCTCTCTGTAAAATAAGAGGGCAGAATTCAATGACTTAAGAAGTCCTTTCCAGCTCTCTTAAGGATCCTGTATATTTCCATGTAATCTTTTTAATGTGATCTGGTTGAGAGCCATCTCCAGTCATCCTGATCTATAACTTGCCACTTGTTCCAGAGGAGACAGTAAGACTGGTGACCTTGCCCAACCCTCCCTTATTTTAATCCAAATAACTTGCATGTCATGACATCACCTTCCTGATGCCATGGTCCCCTTCCAGGAGGAAGTACAAATAACTTTTATGAGTAATAATAGGAGTGGATACTGGCCAGTTTGGCAACACAGCTTGCTCCACTCTCCCTTTCTCCATTTCTCCTTTCCTTGCTTCTTTCCTCAAAGTATCTCATATCTGATGTAATATAGTTTCTAGGGGAATCAGAAATAATTTTAAGGTCCCTTGACCTTAGGGAATTTCTTTTCCAACAATTTGTCAATGATTCTAAAGTCCTATAGCTTTGGAGTCTCTGACCCTGCTGTTCCCAATCCCCAACCAAAAAATACTATTGCTCTAACAATCTGTCTGTCAACAAACATCATTGTCAATGATAACCAAATTCCAGAGACCACTCTTTAGTTCTAAGAGTGGGTCACAAAAATAGCATATGTATAACATAAAAAAAAACTAGATAAATGTATCTCCTTGCTTTTGTTTCTTTGCTAAATTCTTGAAATGGTGTTATAATTACAATAAACTTTGCTCCATTGACTTGGAAATGGGTTCAAACCTGTAAAATTCTTTTGAGATACCCTGTGACCTCAACCTTTTAGGGTCCCTTCTCACCCTTAACAATATTCTTACCTACAGATGCTATACCCAAAGGAATGTGAATTTTGATCACTGAAATTTCACAAGGTATCTTAGGGTTTGCATTCTAGATACTTTTTTTTTTAAAGAATCAAACCTTTAACACAGATCACTCTGGTTTTCAGACCAATAACAATATATTCATTGTGTAGGCTGACTCAGAGTGAATGTAAGTAGTAATTGGTTCTATTGTGGGGAACAGTAGTATCCACAAAATCAATCAGAGACTCTCAAGACAAGAAAAAGCAAAAAGGTACTTATTATGATATTGTGAAAAAGGGCAACTCCTAACAGACAAGGTGTCAGTAGAGGAGAGCAAAGCACAAACTGCAAAAAACAACATTAAATAGACCAGATACCCCCAAACCTTCTTGATCTTTTCCCCCATTTTCTAGGGTAGTTCAGGCTTACTCTCTATGCCTGTAAGTCTATCCCAGAAACAAAATAATATTAGTAAATAACAAACTCTTAATTCAAATTTCCCTAGAGAAATACCATATAAGCAGATATTATTTGATCAGAGAATTCTGTTACCTGAATTCCCAAAGCTGTCATTACCTTTAAAAGGAGTAAGTAAATGCTAATTAATAAGTGGTGAGAAACAGAAGGGGAAATGTTCATACAAGACAATCAAACAGCTGCAGCATTTTAGCTATAGCTTAACTTGTTATTTCAAAGTCTCAAGTCACAATTAGAGCATAGTTCAAAGGCATATTCCTATGAGAGGTCTTTACTCACTTTATCCCATCCACTATTTTGGCCAGAGACCCTCAGGGTCTTCCCTTCTGACTGATATTTTTTTAAACTGATATTTTTTTAAATTGATATTTTAAAAAATTATTTGCATTAATCCTTACCTAGCCTTAATCCCTGAATGGACATTACCTCAGTTCGAAGTGAGATCTGTAAAGCCTTAGTTTAAAAAGGCCAAAGTTTTCCACTGCATCCAGAACCATCTCCAGTTTTCCTAATCTATTTCTTGCCACTGAACTCAGATGGCTTCATAGGAAAAAGTGAGATAGATGACTTTGAATAACTCTCCTTCATTTATATCTAATTCACTTGTGTATTAAGGCATTACCTCCCAGATGATATGGTCCTTTTTGAGAACAAAGAACAAACAACAACCATTATCTAGTTACAAGTCTCCTCAGATGAACAGAAAGGGCAAAATTCATTTAACCACATACCTGGTTCCTTCCATCTTCTACAGGTGTAGGGTGAACCCTGAGGGAAAGGTGGGTAAGGTATCTCTCCCAAAGCAGTAACTTCTACTGGCAGCCAAATGTCCCATATGGAATATGAAAAATCTACAAAAAAAAAAGGAGTAACTT
Source organism: Myrmecobius fasciatus (assembly GCA_023553655.1). Classification (NCBI taxonomy): domain Eukaryota; kingdom Metazoa; phylum Chordata; class Mammalia; order Dasyuromorphia; family Myrmecobiidae; genus Myrmecobius; species Myrmecobius fasciatus. The sequence continues at coordinate 38,270 of JAJPUD010008405.1, forward strand.
TTGACCTCAGAACTTGTATCTCCTACCTTGCTTGTCCTTGAAAGAAGAGGAAGTGAGAATTTCTTTCTTGTATTGGGCACCTTTGACTTCCATTATCTGCTGTGATTTTTTCCTGTCAAATCTCTACCTTCCTAGGAAAGAGAAATAATGAATCTATCTTCCATCTGAGTATTTGAATTTTTACCTCTCATCTCTTATTGCACTTCCAGGTGGAAGCAGGGAAGCTTGGGAAGCAGTATCTCCCTCCACACAATGATAAAATAGTAGAATTAAGCTATATGTGCCAAAATGTTTAGCAACTCTCTCTCTCTCTCTCTTTCTCTCTCTCTCTTCTCTCTCTCTTTCTCTCTCTCTCTCTCTTTTTTTTTTTTTTTGGTGGCAAGGAATTGGAAATTGAGTGTTCATGCATCATTTGAAGAATGGCTGAATAAGCTATGATATATGAATGTAATATATTGTTCAATAAGAAATGATGAATAAGCTGGTTTCAGAAAAGCCTGGAAAGACTTACATATATTGATGCTGAGTGAAGTGAGCAGATTATTATTATTATGTGATGAACAACTATGATAGACTGAGTTCTTTCCAGCAACACAATGATCTAGGGTTTCAGATACTGAAAGAATCCACAGATGGATAGAAAACTTATCAAACTGTTTTTTTTTTAATAGAGAATAAATGCAAATTGAAGCATATTAATTTTACCTTTTTTGTTTGCTTTTTTTTCTTGTGCTTTTTTTCTTTTGTTTTGATTTTTTTCTACACAACATGACTAATATGGAAATGTATTTAAAATAATAATACATGTCTAACTTATATCAGGTTCATTCCTGCCTTGGTGGGGGAAGATAAGGAAAGAAGATATAAAAATTTGGAATTTAAAATCTTGCAAAAATGAATGTTTAAAATTATTTTTATATCTAATTGGAAAAATAAAATACTAATGAAACTTTAAAAATAAAAATACAATAAAAATGGGGTTATTTAAGTATTTTATTTCATTTTATATTAATGTGAGAAATTTATACTTTTGGGTAAACAGTCAGCCAATACAATTAAATCATCAGATTCTTTGGCACATATTTGGGCAAAATAGTTTCTAATTATTGATTTAATTTTTTTTTCATTGTTGGTGAACCCACCTTTTTCATTATTGGTACTGCTAATCTGATTTCCTTTTTAATTTTTTTAATATTTTTTGTAAATCAAATTCACAAAAAGATTTAAATTATTTTATTGTATTTTTCATAAAACATTGTTTTATTAGGTTAATAATTTTCTTATTTTCAATTTTATTAGCTGCTCCTTTGATTTCTAAAATTTTTAATATGGCATTTAGTTGTGAATTTTTAATTTGTTCTTTTAATAGATTTTTATTTGTGTGTCCAATTCATTGATCTCCTCTTTATCTATTTTATTCAGGTAAGCATTTAGAGATATAAAATTTCCTCTCAGAACAACTTTTGACTGCTATCCATATGTTTTGTTGTGTTGTCTCATTATTGTCATTCTCTTAGATGAAATTGCTATGATTTGTTGTTGAACCCACTTATTCTTTAGAATTTAATTTTTTTTTCCAATAAATTTTGGATCTCTCTTTCCAAGGCCCTTTCTTATATGTGATTTTTATTGTATTGTGCAAAAGATGCACTTAATATTTCTTCCTGTTCTGCATTTGACTGTGAGATTTTTATGCCTAATGTTAATATTTGTGTAAGTGCCATGAATTGCTAAAAAAAAGAGGAATATTCCTTTCTCCCCCCATTAAGTTTTCCACTACAGTCTATCATTTCTAGCTTTTTTCTGAAATTCTATTCACTTCCTTAAGGTTTTTTTTTTTTTGTTTTTTTGTTTTTTTATGGTTAGAGAGAGAAGGAGGTTGAGATCCCTTCTGGTATAGTTTTGCTGGTTATTTCTTCCTGTGACTCACTTAAGTTCTTCCATGGGAATTTGAATGTTATACCACTTGGTGCTTTTTTATTTAGTGTTGATATTATTTCATTATCTATGGAAACCTTGAGCAAGATGTAGTTTGCTTTCTTATGACTTTTAATTAGATCCTTTTGTTTAGCTTTTGCTTTATCTGAAATCAGGATTGCTACCTCTGCTTATTTTCCCTTCAGATAAAGCATAATATATATACTTTGCTCTCCTGTTTATACTTTTTTCTCCCATTTTTCCCTATTCTTTCTTACCAGAATTTTACTTCTAACTACCACCTCTCTCAAACTGCTCTCCCTTTTATCAGTCCCACTCCTTTTCTTTCCCCTGTCCCCTCCTTCTTCCTTGTAGGGAAAGATAAATTTCTATATCCTGCTGAGTGTGTATGCTATACCCTATTTGAACCAAATCTGATCAAAATAAGATTCAAAACATTTTTATTTCTTTCCTTTTTTCCTTCTACTGTAATATGTCTTTTGTGCTTCTTCATGTGATCTAAAACCCTAGTCCAGAAGACCAACACCATCAGATCTTTTAATGTAGAAGCTGCTAAGTCCTGAGTAATCCTGACTGTGCTATTTTATTTTTTTTTTCTTTCTCATTGCCTGCAATATTTTTTTTGACCTAATAATCCTGAATTTTGACAACAATAATTCTTAGATTTTTTTTTCTTGTTATCTCTTTCAGGAGGTGATTGATGGATTCTTTCAATTACCATGTTGCCCTCTGATTCTAGCATGTCACGGCAGTTTTCCTCAACAATTTCTTGAAAGATATTTTCCAGGTTCTTTTTGTATATACAATTTTCACGTAGCCCAATAATCTTTAAATAATTAAATAATCTTCTTTCTCCTGCTTCTGCTTTTCCAATGAAGTATTTTACATTTTCTTCTATCATTCATTCTTTTGATTGTATTGATTGATTATTGACTTCTCTCTCATAAAGTCATTAGGTTTCACTTGCCCAGTTTTAATTTTTAATTAATTATTTTCTTCAGTTAGCTTTTTAATCTCCTTTTCCATTTGGCTAATTCTATTTTTAAAGCAATTGTTTTCTTCAGTGAATATTTTTTTTCATTGAGCCAATTCCACTTTTTTTGTAAGGAGTGGTTTTCTTTAGTCATTTGTTGTGCTTTTTTCAAAGCTGCTGACATTTTTTTCATAATTCTCATGCATAACTCTCATTTCATTTCCCAAATTTTCTTCTACATCTTCTACATTAAAATTTCTTAATTTTAAAAATCCTTCAGAACTTTAAAAAGTTCTGAAATCACCTTATTTAAGAATAATCTATAGGCTTTTTAGCTTTCACTTTGATTCCCCTTACAAAATTGTTCTTTGTTTATTCTGTGACCTTTAAGCCCTTCATTCCTCAATATTTCCCTCAATCATATCTATCATATTAAACTTTCTCCTGTTCTGCCCACCTTGACTCCTACATGAAATTCCTCTCTTGAATCTCTACCCACTTTCTCCTCTTTTGAATCCCTAACCACTTATATTGACAATTTCTTCCTACCAAGCCTCAGCCTTAAAAACTCCTGCAATTTGTGCCCTTCACTTTTTCATCTGCACATATGCTCCCAAATAAAAGGGGAGAAATTGCCAATATTATTTCTGTAAATTTATATTTCTTAATCTCTACTGTGTATTCATTATTGTTAGGCAATCTTCTTCTACCTCCTTATCAACTCATTATCCCACTGTCCACAACTTTTTCAAACCATGCCATTCCTCTTCATATCTCTCATGTTTCTTGTTATCTCCACTGTCTTACCTGAGATTCTTGCTTTATATTTTATAGAAAAAAATAAGGTCATTAATCAAGATTTTCCTCTTCTCACCTTTTTCTCATATCCTGTCTCTCAAAGTTTTTTTGTTTTTTTGTTTTGGTTTTGGTTTTTTCCACTTTCTCCTCTTCTATCCCATCTTGGGGTGATGAAATGGCATTACTATTTACTTAAGTGAAACCTTCTACCTATTTAAGCCATACCATTTAATAAAACAGGTTTAACCCTCTCCCCCATCCCCACTTTGGCACTCATTTACCATCTTTTTACCTACTAGACCACTCCCTATTGCCTGAAAGCATGCTCAAGTCACACCCTGAAGGGGTGACCCTTACTCGATCTATCCATTTGCTCTATGATTATACAACTCTTTTAAACTCCTTGGACAGGCCATCTACCTCAGGTATCTCCACTTTTACTCCTTTCACTTTCTTCCTACACCTTACCATCCTCCTTCTGACTTTATCTTTCTCCAAAAACAAACAATTCTCTCCAAAAATGTTACAATGAATATTTTATTGTCAAATAAAATTACAAAACTGCCTTTATTCAATCATCAATCTCCTTGCCTTCTCTGAACATTTGACATTGTGATCACTTTCTCCTTGATATTTTCTCTTTAGGTTTTTATAATTCTTCTCTCCTTGTTCTTCTCTGACTTGTCTGACTGCTCTTTCTCAGTCTTCTTTGTCATATCTTTATCCAAATAATGCTAACTGTTTGTTCCTCTCCAGTCCTATCTTTAGTTTTCTTCTCTGTCTAAACTATTTCATTTAATGATCTCATCAATTCCTATGGGTTTAATTGTCATCTCTATGCTGAAGATTCTCAGACACATATCCTGATCAAACATATCTCTAGATTTATAATCTCAAATCTCTAATCAATTTTTATACAATTTAAACTTGATGTCTTTTAGACCTTCAACTAAACATGTCCAAAAAACAAGTCATTACCTTCCCCCAAAGGGGGAGAAGCTCTCAAATTTTCTTTTTATTTCCTATAGAAATAAAGAAATTTTTTTTCTTTTTATTAATGTAGAAGGCAGCATGGTATTTCTAATTCCATAGGCTAAACAACTAAGAATAATCATTGATTTATAGCTTTCACCACATCATATCCAAATTCTTGTCAATTTGTCAATTTCACTTTTTTAATATCTCTCTAATATGACCTCTTCTTTCCATTGACTCTACCACCATACCCTTCCACACTCACTCTTAATCCACTGGTTTCATATTGTTTTCACAATCAAATACAAAATTTTCTGCTTGACATTCAAAGCCTTTTATATCTAGACTCTTTTTATGTTCCCAGCCTTCTTGATCATTACACACAACAATGAAATTCTTAATCCAGTGACACTAGCCTCTTTGCTTTTCCATAAATAAGACACTCTCTCAGCTCTAGACATCTTCATTGGATGTGTTCCTATGCCCTGAATACTCTCCCTTCCCACCTTTTCCTAGTGACTTCATAGCTTTCCTTTCAAATCCAAATAAAATCTTATTTTTATAATGCACTTTCCTCAAGCCTTCTTATTTCTTTTCTTCTGTTAATTATTTTCAATTCTTTTCTTTATGTGGTTTTTCCACATATATTTGTTAGTTAATAGTCAACCCCATTTGATAGAAAGGTCCTTGAGGACAGGGATGGCCTTTTGATTATTTTTGAATTTAAGTGAGGTAGAGTTGTAAGAAGTCATCAGACTTATTCACTCTTCCAGAGTTACCAATGTCCAAAAATTAAAACAACTACTAATGGCTCACAATGCAGCAGACAATTTTTGGTGTTTTCTGTGTTTGATCAAAATCTAAGCACTCTACTATGCCTGCTTCTCCATCCTTCATGGCCTGTTTGAACAAATTCACATCTACCTATTCTGCTGAGACAGTTTTTACATTCTGGAGTTAGACACTCCTCTCCTCTCACTCACTAAGGAGTTTGAGACTTACTAGTCACCCTCATCCTGATTTGATTTGTCTACCAGGATAGTTTTGTCAAGGAATGGCTACTGCACACACTACAACTTCTTGGAGCTACATGCAAGAGTTGGATGGTAGGTGGACACCAAAAATCAGCAAGTAGCCCTGAAAAAGGCTGTTTAGCCCTGAGACTAGAGGTGCTAATTTCCCCTGAGTAACTTCATACAGTCCTAAGAATTTGGGAGAAAAAGGCAAGAAAAAATAGCTTCTACTCTTAAGAAAATGACTTTCAGTTCAGAAAAATATTAGACAAGGATTTGCAAAGGCATAAACTTAAAGGAAAAAAAAATTAAGCTGACAAATATTAAAATAAAAAAAACTTGTGATGTTAAGATATATTGAATGATGAAAGATTTTATTTTTAACACTTTCTGTGAGGCCTAGGTACATGGTAAAGGTGTCCTTGGGTTTACTGAAGGTCATGCCAGGCAACATAATCTACAGTTCAAAAATGATATGCCAATTTAAAAAGGATAAACAAATTTTGCTATGGTTTCATTTTCTGACAAGTGGTCATATCTCTGCTTTGAATAACATGAATCAGTCTGAACATCTAAAATTAATCAAGTGAATCTATATTGAACTGCTTTCTCCATTATTTATTAGTTCTCATCCAGTTGAATGCTGGATTTTATTTTGTTGTATTTTTAAATCTGTAATTTTTAACAGTGCATGTTATTTTTCTGATGTTTAAAATTTGAGAGCATAGATTCTGGACAATTTAACTATTTTATTAATAATGCCAGCATGTTTATTGATTAAAAAAAATTCAGTGGCACTCTTGAATGCTAAAGACCTCTCATGATGAGGGAATAATATTGGATATGCTTTTGGAAGAATAGGTGTTCCTGAGGGAGGCAATCACCTCTGCTTGATTAACAAATAATGAAAAAATTAAAATTTTAATGGGAAGTGGATTATATTACATTGAGGATTTTGGGTCCATGACCAGTATCACTCAATTCTTAGTCAAAGAGACATTAATTTTCATATCACCCATCTGACAGAAGGAGAATCAATATTTTCCCTGACATGTCATAAATAAACAAAATGAGCAGGAATCCTCCCAATATCCCAAATTTATATTTTATTTTACTAGCTGATTAGATCTTGATCTGGGTAAATTTTTAAGAAAGATGAAGTAGAAAAAAGGAAAAAGCCTTAGTTCTGACTTAATGATTAGCTATTATTACAGGAGAGAAATGATCAGTTTTCTCATGTTAGAGAAATTATATATTTCCTAAACAATTAATTTCAGTCATGGTTAAAGCAATGTGGTGATTATTGGTGTCAGATAGTAAACCCTCTCAAGGATCATTTATATCCACAATGTGCTTAGTTCAAAAGAAAAGGAAGTAGAAAATAAAAGCACTAAGAAATAAGGAATTTCTAATCAATCACTAAACATATGTCGATGATATGTCAGGTACTGTGCTAAGTAAAGGTGGTGAATAGAGGAAAAAATTTCTTGACAATTGTCCCTGCCGTAAAGCAAGATCACAATGCAACTGGGAAGATAAAAAGCAAATTCCCGTGTACAAACACAAACTATATATAGAATAAACAGAAAATAACTCCAAGACAAAAGGACCAATAATTAGGAGGGATTGGAAAAATCTTCCTACACAAGAGGGGATTTTAGTGTTAAAGAAAACCAGGGAAACTGATCAGTGGAGATGAGGAGAGAATGCATTAAAAATGTAGTGGACAACCAGAAAAAAATATCCAGAGTCAAATGATGAAGCATCTTGTTCATGAAAGCAGGACTAGTGTTACTGGGTAAAACATGTTTTTTTTCTGGCTCTATTCACTCTATATCTGTGGTTTTGCCTGCTTTCAATTCCATGGAACAAGATGTCTCTCCCAGCATCACCTCCATTCTCATTACCATTTTGGGAATACATCATTATCTAACACTAACTTCCTCGGGCTTCTCTCCCCTTTCACTGGAAGATTGGAGAGTGGAGTAACAAACTCCTAATGCCTTCCTTTATAAAGTACATAATAAAGATGTGTAGAAGTCATGTAGATCGAGAGAAAGAGATTGAGAGAAAGAAGGAGAATGAAGGGGAAGGGAGATAGGAAGAGAGAGAGAGAGAGAGAGAGAGAGAGAGAGAGAGAGAGAGAGAGAGAGAATGATGTGTAATTGAAGAATTATTTGAATAAGGACATAAAGTGACTGCTTATCTAATTTCCAGATGTCATAAAGCTGAGAGGAAAAACTAAAACAGATGATGAAAAACTTAAGAAAATTCCCATACAATATTGAATCTAATAAATTAAATCTAATAGGGTTAAATGGAAAGTCTTACATCTGGGATCACCAAATTGAATTTCTGGTTACTTGGAAAATTATTTACTTATTCCCTTTGGAAGGGATTAAACCAGTATATCTATGTCAGTGGGACGAATCTTCTAGTGATTTATAAAGGGCATCATTGTCAGCAAGATTACCAATCTCCATAATGACAATAGTTCATCTATGTCCTTTGGGGTAGGAATGTCAGTATATCCTTGTTCAACTGGAGAACATGAATTTAACTATCCATTGTTATCATCCATTTCTATGGACAGAAAGATGCATCTATCAAATTTGAATGTCAAAGACCATGAGTCAATTTGGTCCTCACCAAGGTGAAATAGATCCCATTCTTCTGAACAGGACAATTAGTTAGCTTATCTACACACAAGGATAACATGCAAAATACCATGCAAAAAAACAATGTTTAACAAATCAAGTACAGACAATAGGGCTAGCCTACCAGAGAATGTCTGTGAATCTCCACTAGACCTGAGATAGCTTTTGAACTGGCAAAATTCACTCAACTATATGACAAATTCCCATACCTTGGATCATCATTAGCATGAGTATTATAATGTTTTGATATTTTAGGGTAAATGAGGATCTTTCAGAACTCATCTTCAAAGCTTTGATATTTCAATGGATCCTCCATTGAAAACATTATATTTTAAAATTACTATAGTGCCTCTACTGGATTTGTAATTCTATTGGTGCTTTCATGTTCTTTCTCCCTTCCTCCCTCCCTCCCTTTTTCCCTTTCCCTATTCTCTTTCTCACCTTTCTTCTATCTCTCCTCACCCTGAACATTTTCTAATGGGATTTCACAGTTATTGACATGATGTGGACAACAACTGAAAAAATAATAAAGAATCATGGTTTCCTGTGACAGGGAAGATTTAACTATAATAACTGAGAGTTTAAGTGCCTTGTTCATAATCACAGAGTTGTATGTATCATAAATAGAATTTGAACTCAGTGGGTACTTACTCTCAGGATAGCTGTATCTCTTCTAGAGTGGATTACTTCTCTTGAAACACTTATCTATCATCTATCTGTCGTTGACACATACATACACACATATACATACACACACACACACATATATATATGTATATATATATATATATATATATACAATCTATAAAAACTCAAACATTTATATTATTAGTGTATGGACATGCCTTCATGCACCATAGTGTTTTAGATAGGAACGTTTCCTTACAACAAGGAAGATCTAGGTTCAAGACACATATTATCTGGGTAACCATGTATATATTATTTAACTTGTTAGCCAAAACTTTGAAAAATATATAAATTGCAGAGAAATTGCTGAGTTGCATTGTCAGAGAGAGTTTCATTATTTGTGATTTACATAAATCAATGGAAACTCAAGTTTAATTCTTATCATTATGATGCATATTGTAATATAATGAATGTGTGTATGTGTTCATATTTTTATACAACTATAGTTTTTTTATGATGCTATTTGGCTGGGAAACATAGTACAAATAGTTAGCATTTATATAACATTTTCACGTTTGAAAGAACTTGATCTTTCATTGATTCTCATAGCTATATTACCTCATTTTACAAATGGGCTGAGAGAGGTTCAACAACTTATCCAAGTTCATACAACTAGTAAGTATCTGAGTCATAATTCAAATTCAAATCTTCTTGATTTTTAGTGTAACACATTTCACTGTACCATCTGGTGGGCAGTGTCTCTGAGGAATTTTCCCTTTTCTTCACCTGAAGGTTAATATGTATTGGGCAGAAATGAATTGAAACACATTTCCAGCTAAGAGTAGCACCCAAGGTACATTATAAAATTAACACTAAGGAAATATTGATGTGTTATAAAAATCTGTGTATCTAGAGTGAGAGGATATAAGTTTCTATTCTCTCTGTGATTTTAACTAATTCGTTTAGTCTATCCAAATCTCAGTTTCCTTATATGTAAAAAAGAAACAAAAACTAAAATAATTGCAATAGATAATCTTTACAATCCCATTTAACTCTGCCTTTTTGATCCTGTGTGTTCCTATTAAGTGACTACTAATAACCTGATAGATAACCAATATGTTTTATCACTTTAATGTTAAAAGATCAAGAGAATAAGTCCCAATATATTTAATGGAGAATTTATAGAAAAAAATTCAGCAGGAATGATATTAGATGAGAGATCATGAATGAGTTAATATTGTTATAGGGTGAATCTGCTGTAATCTCATTTGAAAAACAGAGATGGAGGTGGAAACGAGAGAGAGAGAGAGAATGTGAAAGAGAGAGAGAGACAGAGACAGACAGACAGAGATACACACACACACACACAGAGAGAGAGAGAGAGAGAGAGAGAGAGAGAGAGAGAGAGAGAGAGAGAAGGATAGAGGGGGAGGGAGGGAGAAATAATGAGAACATTAGAAATGAGAGGAAGAGTCATATTGTGGATAGAAAAGTAGCCTTAAGACTAAGGCCTGGGTTCAAGTTGTACCTTTTACAAATACTGATTGTGTTATTCCAGCAAGTCACAGGGAAGTTTTAACTATAATAATTGAGAGTTTAAGTGCCTTATTCATGGTCACAGAGTTGTATGTATCATAAATAGGATCTGAACTCAGTGATTCCTTACTCTCAGGATAGCTATATCTCTACTAGAATGGATTACTTCTCTTGAAATTCTTATCTATCATGTATTTGTCATATACACATACACACATACACATGCACACACACATATATACAATCTATAAAAGCCCAAGCATTTATATTATTGGTGTATGGACATGCCTTGATGCATGTTCAATGCTCTAGGCTGTTATCTGAGATTTACAAAGAAGATACTGACTTTTATTAGTGGAAGGAACTTCCTCTTCAAAGAATTTCCTAAGCACTCACAGATTCAATTTTTTTTTCTATAGATTTGCAGAAGTATTGACGTGCTGGTACAAATGTTCCGTTTCCTCTGGTTTTCAAAATCAATGGAAACACTGATCTTATGCCTTTCTGAAAGTCTGAATATGTATATGTACAATGTACCTATGTACAAATACACATGTAGTTATGTAACTATTTTAATAAATCAGCAAACACTTTTAAGAAATTACTATGTGGAAAATATTGGGAATACAAAGAAAAAAAAAACATCCCTACCCTATCGGAGCTTACATTATAATGAAGAAGGAAGCATAAGAATATATCAATTCATATAAGATAAAGATGAATAATATAGAAGATAATTTTAAATGAAAGAATCCTAGTTTTTAGAAAGGGGAAGCAGTAATGAATCTTATTTAGAGTTCAACTGTTGCATGTTTTCACCAATTTGGTCCTCTTATGAAGCAACTTTTTTATAGCACATATTAATCAAAGGCAAGATTCAAGCCAGCAGAAGCATTCATTATCATTGTGTCCACTGTAAGAAAAAAATTCCATTCCAGCTAAGCCAAATTTCCCAGACAGAGTTAACACTCATTCTTAACTACTTATTGTGCAATAAAGGTCATTTGGGTGATACTTATTAGATTTCCTACTATAAGCCTCTGTAAGCGGATTGATATGGGTTAGGATTTTTTTTAAATCAACTTTAATTCTATTTGACACTGATTTATTGAGGATGTACTAAATCCTAGGGAACACAGATACAGAGACAAACATATAGTTCCTATCCATGAGGTGACTTGAGGGCAAAGAACAGCTATCTTTTTTTCTTTCAAATAACCACATTTTATGTCATTAAATAATAACTGACACTTCAAGGGTAGGGAATATTTGCACTGCAGGCCAGATAGGGCTAGTGAAATCATTTGCTAAGACTACTGTTGGTGATGATGAGCTGAAAGCTAGATACAACAACTTCCCATTGCTTGATATAAGCTGATATTTTTGTATGTCCCACTATTGATATAAATATCTAAATGACACTTGTAAGAAAAAAGGTTCACCACCCCTGCTAGGTCAATGCTTAGGAGCATCATCTCATTTTAACCTCATATCTCTATAAATTTAAGAATTATTGATATTATTGTTCCCATTTTTAAGATAAGGAAATTGAGGATTTTAGATAGGTTCAGTTCTTTTCAGCTTCTGTAGTATGATGAAATTTCCTGCTGGACAAACCAACTTTTGGACATCTGGAGATTTTAGAAATTTATTTCTTAAACTAAGCCAAAATTTGTACTCATTGGTCTTAGTTCTATTGTCTAGAGAGAAAATAAAAAAAGAAAAATATTGTCTCCAGTTTTGTTTTGTTTTGTTTTATCTTTTGACAGGTAAAACATTTAAATATTTGAAGACAGCTATTTCAGTCCCTTAATTTGTTCTTCTTCAAGCTAAATATTATCAGTTGCTTCATTTTATTCTTATATGATTCTGTTTCCCAAGACATGTAATTCTTCCAGTTAGTCTTCTGCAGGGCAAAAACAAATAAATGGCAAACTTTCTAATGATTAGCCCCCTCATTCTAAACTGAGCTAGTGCTCTCCTTATATAGCAAATAAAATGTGTCTGAAAATTCACTAGACGCCTTTCTAGCTTATAAGAAGTTGTCTGAGTTGTTTTCCATTTATGCAGCCTTTGAGCAGAAAAAATTATTTCTCACCCAGATAAGGTGTAGTAGCAAGATTCTACAGGGATTTGTGACCATCTATTTTTAGTCAATTTGAGAAAAACATGGGAAAAAATCACACCTTTATTCATTTATTCTTTGAGGCACTTGTTTATTTAGGTGTGATTCATACATTTGCTTGCTTTTTTATTTATTTATGAAAATAAAGATTTTATGTACCCAAACTGTATTTTAATTCTGGACATTGTTACTTAATATAGGAGTCTGAAAATGGGATCATTTCTAAATTGACTGCTCTTAGTCACAGGTCTGCATGACTAATCCTGGGACATTTTGAAATTGAGAAAGATGGATTTGAGATTTTCTATTAGAAAATTTAATGCTAAACTGGGAACTTAATGGTAGGTCGTTCTGAGGCAAATGTAAGCTGCTTGACACATCAGAATCCAGTTTATCCAAAATAATTTATTCTCATTGCCCCTTTAAAAACAATTTAAAACTATGTTATCCAATTCAATAAAAAGATTTTCAAAGTTTTTTTTCTTTTCTTTGTCTTTTATCCTCAGCACCCAGAATATTAAACTCAATCTAGTAATCATATAATAAATGATTAGTATATTATTTTGACACCAACAAATTGTGACAAATCAAATCTCTTTTGACTGTGTATATATTAGCAAAATTATGAAGGAATGTAAGAGATGGTTGGGGATAGGAATCAGCTCTGCCTACTCATTTCATTTACCTGATGTCTCAGACAAATTTCTAGGTATTTACACTGAGTTTCTCTGGAAAGCCATATGCATCATTGATTATATGTGAATAAAAAATAATTGTTATAATTCCAAACAGTTAATTACCATTGTAATTAAAGGAAATATTTCTATTGAGATCAGCATTAAGTCTTTGGAAAACTTTTAGTTGGAAGATCATTTATTTGTCTGTTTGTTTATTAGTGTTTGTCTCTGAGGGTAGAATTTGGAGCCAGCTGGAGGAAGATGCCATCCAGATTTGTTTTAATGGAATGGAGAAACAAAAAAAAAGATTTCTTACCTACCCCCAAAAGTCAATCAAAATTGAACAAAACAAAACCATCGCAAAATCAGTTATCCTGGATTAAAATTAGGTTATTTTGAGCTTCCCTGTCACTGGAGGTCTTTCAGCAAAGGCTTTTCAGGTATCTAATAATAAGGACTCCATTTTTACCTAGAAACTGAGGTCCCTTGTTACACCTGAATCTAATTGATTTCAATTCACTAAGGTTGGAAAACTCAGCACCATCATGATTCTGTTTACTCTTTTCTCTCCCCTTTTCTCCTCTTATATAATTAAGTGCCAGTTATTTAATCGGATCCAGATTGGAAGTTTTCTATTATCAAGGTATAAATATTTTAAAAGTCCTAATCCCTACCCCATCCCTCAAAAAAAAAAAAAAAGAAAAGTCATAGAGTAGAAAGTACTTGTGGAATAATTTGGAAGTGAAGCTTTCAACAAGTTCTTAAAGAGATTTTTGTTATAACTATAGTATTCATGATAAAAGCAAACATATATATTTATACATATATATGCATGCTATGTTTTATTGATAGTATGTAGTAATCTTGATAAATTGCATGTGTTCATTTTATATCCTGTAACTTTGCAAAAATTGTTTTTTCAACAATTTAATTGATGCTCTAAGATTTTTTAAGTACATCAACATATTATCTTGAGTGACAGCTTTGTATCTTCATTGCCAATTTTTATTCCCTAAATTTATTTTTTGTTACATTTCTAGTACAATACTACATAACAGTTGTGCTAAAACCTTGATCTTACTGAGAAAATTTAAAGTTTACCCCTATTAAAGATAATTCTTATTCTTGGTTTTAAATAGATGCTATTTATCATTTTAAGGAAAGCTCCATTTCTATGTTTTCTATTGTTTGTGATAGGCATGAATGTTAAATTTTGTTAAAGGCTTTTCCTGCATCAATTGATATAATTATATGACTTTTGTTTATATGAATAATTTTCCTAATATTGAACCAGCTCTGCATTTGTGACATAAATCCCACTTCGTCATAATGTATGATGTCTATGATACACTTCAGTCTCTTTGCTAATAATTTATTTAAATATTTGTCATCAATATTCATTAAGGTAATTGGCTTTTAGCTCTATTTCTCTGTTTTTGTTCTCTCTAGTTTAGATATCAAAACTGCATTTGTTTCATAAAAATAATTCTGTAGAACTTATTTTTATACTGTTCCTCATGGTTCTCAATTTCACTTGACCACAGTTGCTACTCTCTATCCTTATACTGTAACCTAGATATGGGTATAGTCAATGGTTTTGACAAACAATGTCTAGTCCTATATCCAATGCTAGCAGAGAAGTTCCTTATTGTATCTTTCTGACCAGTTGGTAAGTTTCCTAGCATGTCCCTTGGAAACTCCCAAATATGCTGTTAATTCTGTCACAGTAATTTACATTTCACCACTGATGTTTCATTTACCAGGCTCTAGGCCACTGTCAACCCCCATATCACAAGATCTTTCTTTCTGACTTCTAAGTTGTCTGGGTCTGGAAGAAGGTCTCATTCTGACCTTTTAAGGATTCTGCTATTTCAGAATTCTATTTTAGGTGTTATTTTAAAGTTGTTGAGGAATGTAAGGAGAGCTCACTTGACTGCTTTCTTTACTCTAACATATTGGCTCTATTCCCAGAAGCCTTATGTGTCCCCAAACTGAATATATTGTCTTAGGAGGTAGTGTGTTTTCCTCTCATTGAACATTTTTAAGAAAAAAAATTATGTTGAAAAAGATTTTTTTTTCCAGATCTTAGTTTGACTGGATAACTCCAGAGAACCTTTCTAACCCCGAAATTCTGCAATTATTTACTTTATAAAATTGAGATGATTGCATTATGTTTATTGACCTCACAGTGTTTTTATGGGGAATGCTTTAATTTGCTTATCTATAAAATGAGCATAATAACACATGTACCATCTGCCTTACAGGTTCTTTTAGGAGAAAGCATTTTGAAAACCATTAAGATCTAGATCAATATTATTTTTTACTAACCCCTTCAAATGGATAATGATCTTGGGAGTGGAGGGAGAAAAAAAAAATCTTTACTGTATTCTAAGCAGGGCTGAGTTTTTATTTTATTTACTCCACAATTCCTGATATTAGAGAGCCTTGAAGTCCTTCTCTCTATGTAGAGTCATCACATAAATCTTGTTGACTCCATCATTTTGTTGTTTGAGGTACTCAGTTTCCAAAAGTCTTCTCTTAAAAACCTTTTCTCTGATGCCCCAGAGACCTTGTTCATCAAAGCATATTCTTCTCTTGGGTGACTGTCTATGTATCCATGAATATTTAGAGTGTGTTTTTCTTGGCCTGATAATTATAGTTTCTTCAACTAGTCTAGTTCTTCCCTTCAAAGCTATGTCTGATAGAGGCTGATGTAGAGGAGGAGACATAAGAGACGGAGGGAGGGAGGAAAAAAGAAGGGAAAGAGAGAAACAGAAAGAGAAAAAGAAAGAGAGAGAAAGAGGAAAAGATAGAGAGTGAAGGAAGGAGGTAAGGAAGGAGGTGGGAAGAAGGGAGGGAGGGAGGGAAGGAGGTAGGAAGAAGGGAGGGAGGGAGGGAAGAAGGAGAAATCCTAAAACATGTGAAGTGTGAGTTGCCTTGGCCAAAAATGAAAAGTGATCTCTCTCTCTGTGTCTGTCTTTCTCTGTCTCTGTCTGTCTCTCTGCCTGTCTGTCTAGCTCTCTCTCCCTTTCTATTTCTCACCCTACCTTCTTGATGGCGTGGTAATGAACAATCCATCTTTGTATTTATAGAGATGTCATATCTTATTGTTCTGTGCTGTTTGATTAAAGGTCTTCCCATCAAAGTAATGCGTATGCTAATAAGCATAAATGGAAATCTTTTGAAAGGAGCTAATGTTCTTTAATTAGAGGGAATTCTGGCCCCAGAATGTTTAGAACTTGAGGTAGTTTTTTTGGGTATGAGCCTGTATATGAGCAAGATACCTGATTATACAGTAAACTAAGAAAAAGTAAATATAGAATATTATATTCTTGTCAGAAAGAAATATTCATGTATGTTTGTATATATATTAATTATGTAAACATAAGTCCTAGAATTGTATAGAATGTGTAGCTTAGAATTTACTGGTACACACACACACACATATATACCTATATATCTGTATATGTATGTATATATATATATATATATATATATATATATATATATATACACACACACATTATGCATTTGTCTGAATTTGTGAATGTGCATGTATATCTTGACACATCAAAACTGAGTTTATCCAAAATAATTTATTCTCATTTCCTCTTTAAAAGCAATTTAAAACTATGTTAACCAATTCAATGAAATGATATTCAAAGTTTTTTTTTCTTTTGTTTGTCTTTTATCCTCAGCACCCAGAATAAAAAAAAAGTTGTTTGACCTAGATATTCAAGGATGGTTAGAATTTGCAAATATGTAGGTAGAGGAAAAGGAAATTCCATATAGATGGAATTTTATGAACATAAATGTAGGAATGATAAATCATGAAGTGTCTTTTAGAAAACTGAGTAAAGTATTTGATTAAAATGTCTCATAAAGTTTTTAAAAAGTAAATGATAACGCTAAAAAGTTAAGTTGTTTGAAGGTTCTTGAATATCAGATGGAAATATTTTTTGGCTCATTAGAAATGTGGAACCATGGGATGATTTTCAGCTTAAGGCTATACTTATATATACATTGTCCTATTAGAGATGATTTTGACTTTGGTGTGCAGGATGAATTTGAAAAGTAAGAAATAATATAGATAAGAAGTTATAGCATCAATCTAAAGAAAAGATAATGAGCATGGCTGTAGAACTAGGTAAATAAAGAGACATAAGAAATGATGGATGAAAACTGAAGTTAAAGGCATAATTCAGTAAGGAAAACTATCTTTTAAACCAGAATAGTTCCCAATGTTGAGAGAAGTTATTATCATCATTCTGAGTATCCATCTAGGAATTGTCCTTCTAAGCTCTCTCTAAAGATATAAATTAAAAAAAAGAATATGTGAAATATGGATTGTTCCAATTCCATCTATGGAAATACCTTCTTTTCTTCAATTGCTCTGGCCTATTGAATTTGTCTAATGGACAAAGTGCATTGTTTGGTATTCCACTGGAAATGGTCAATATTAGTGATTTGCTTTAAAAAATAATGAATTAATTTTCAAGTGTTTGGGGATGCTATCTTTTTTTTTGTTAAAGCTTTTTATTTTTCAAAACAGGTGCATGGGTACAGGTAGTTGGTGTAATGGATAGAGCACCAGCCCTGAAGTCAGGAGGACCTGAGTTCCAATCTGGCCTCAGATACTTCACACTTCCTGGCTGTGTTTTCTTGGCAAGTCACTTAACCCCAATTGCCTAAGCAAAAAAACAAAAACAAAAAGAAAACAAACAAAACCAAACAAAAAAACAAAAAACAAACAAACAAAAACACATGCATGGACAATTCTTCAAGATTAGCCTTTGCAAAACCATGTGTTTGAATTCTCCACCCCCCTTCTCTCATGCCCTCCCCTAGATGGCAAGTATTCCAATACATGTTAAATATGGTAGAAATATACATTAAATCCAATATATACATATATATTTATATAATTATTGTGCTACACACACACACACAAATCAAATCAAGTCATTAAAAAAAGAGAAACAAAATAAAATGAAAGCAAACAACAACAAAAAAGTGAAAATCCTGTGTTTTAAACCACATTCAGTTCCCACAGTCCTCTCTCTGAGTGTAGATAGCTGAACAATTAGAGCCAGTTTGAATCATCTCATTGTTGAAGAGAATCAGGAGTGATTTGCTTTTTAATATAGAAGAATCATTAGCTTCCCTTCCAAATGTGCATTCCATAAATTTTAGTAAACTGGAATTATAAAGAGATTTTTGTTTTAACAAGGGGGTTAAACTTATAGGCTTGGATTGTTGTTATTTTATTCTTTTTTTTTATAGCTACATGTGTTGATAAGAAGACCAAACTCTCTGGTGGTAGCACACTGACCTTTACTTTTTAATAAACTCCTTTAATTATAGAATTACAAAGTATTTTGATTCAGGCTCTAATTGAAAAAAAATTAACCTTTTTCCAACATGTTTTCCCCTTCAACCTAGAAAGTCAATTACAAACTCGTTTCATTTGTTCAAAAGGAATTGACAAGAGATATGAGTTTGGCTTCTGGGAGAACAGTGGATAAGGCAGGAGCACATTATTGACATTGCCAAGGGTATACATTTTGTATATATATATATTTTCCCTTGTCTCATAGTCTATAATTAATTTGATTCAGTAAAATATAGCTCCACATAAAGGGGAACAACAATTTATAAATTCATTAAAAGAATTAAAACAGAATGCTTAGACTGGAAGAAACTTAGAGATAAGCTAGTTTCTTTTCTTTTTTGGAATTTGAGGAAGAAACCAAGGCCCAGAGAGGTGAAATTACATGCAAAAAAATACACACATGAATAGTCAAGTAAAAATTAAAACAAGGCATCCAGAAAGTAACCTTTCTACATGTAGTTGTATTGAGTATAACAATAAAGCCTGCTTAAGGAGGGGGTGGAAGAGTACCTAAAGATATCCTAAGAATTGTAATTTTTTGGAAATTGAATGGTTTGGGTACCTGCTGAGTAAGATATGTAAACCAAACCTATTTATAAATTCCTAAATAATATTATTAAATTTAAAAAATATTTTAGATACTGGAAAACTTCAGGGGCATGCATTCATACCTCTATGTTTTTCAAGTAAAGACATAGAGCATCAGATTAAGAGACTTGCAAAATCACAAAATCATAACATCTTAGATACATACCAGGAGAGGACTGTGAAGATGATAAAGTCCAATCTTTTTATTTTATATGTATGAAAATTGAACCAGTGAAATGAAGTTACTCACCCAAGAAAACACAGGAAATAAATGCTAGGTTTATCATTCAAACTCAGATTGTCTGATTCCATATTCAATATTTGTACACTCATTATACCATGCTGCATCTATTTTGATTATTTTTAATGCCATTATTTATACTAATAGTTATTTATGATTGCAGGAAAAGAGGGAGATATCTTCTTGAGCAATATAATGATTAGAGCTGACAACAGAAGTGTAAACAGGATACTGATAATCAAATCTACTAATTGTCATTCTCTCTCATTCATGGACATTTGCCAAAATTTGCTCCTGAATCAGGAGATGCTTATAGATTTTCACATTCTCTTGCTTGCTGCCTTCTGAAAAAGTTTCATTTTCCTCTCTGGGATGTTGCAAAGATTAATGAGACCATGTCTGGGAAAGAACCTCAGGCTTCTTCCCAAAAGGGTGCTGCTGGAATATAAAACAGTGGGTTATTATGCTGCTGTACCAACCAAGCATTTTAATATTGACTCCGAATAAGAGTAGAGGAATGCACCTTCTGCATGTACTTACAGCAAATATGCCTACTGTGGGGAAAAAAAAATCTAGAAATGATAGATTGGTCAGCTGTGCACCCAGGCAGCAATGGCTAAAGCAGACTTTCAAAAAGGAATACCAAGTTCATTTCCTCATAGCTCATGATTTTTTTTTTTTCAAATCAAGTTTACCTCACTGATGGGAAGCACAAGGAAAGAAGATAGTAAGATCAAAATTCTATGAAATTAACATATTAAATGCTATGACTTGTTAAAAAATCTGATTCAAAGTTGATGAAAGCATGAATATCTTTGGATCTATGAATGACTTATTATACAAATTTAATGTTTTATAAATCTACCAAAAGTACAATTTCCCAGACATTGCAGTATAATGATAAAATCAATTTATTGGAAGAAATAAGGTAGAATCACCAATGCGAAAAGAAAAAAGTATGAATAAAAGGAAGTTAATGCAGGTTTTAGAGAGGCTAATTTATATTACAATAAAGTAATAATAATAATAATGATTATTTAGTACTCATTAAAAATAGGGTAGAACAATAGACCTGATCAGATAGAGTAATCTCAGATACAACTTAGTATTAGAGAAACACAAGAATATAAATTATTCAAAGAGGAAGCACTTAGTTGTCATGAATTTCTAGCAGAACTGGAAAGCAATTTGGCAGAAATTGGGCTTAGAAAATAAGTTTATATTGTATGCATCGATAAAGCTTTAAATGAATATATGTCACAAAAGATCAAATAGGGGCAGCTAGGTGGCACAGTGGATAGTGCACCAGCCCTGAAGTCAGGAGTACCTGGGTTCAAATCTGGTCTCAGACACTTAACATTCCCTAGCTGTGTGACCCTGGGCAAGTCACTTAACCCCAATTGCCTCAGCAAAAAGCAAAAAAAAAAAAAAAAAAAAAAGATCAAATAAAATTCCATTCAAGTCCATTTTACAATGATGTTCTAGTATAATAATTCTTTCTTTTCCCTATATATACACACATATAAATATATTTATTTATTAACCCTCTTGCTGCAAAAAAATAATCAGATCAAAAAGGAAAAAAAATGAGAAAGAAAATAAAATTCAGGCAAACAACAACAAAAGAAGTGAAAATGCTTTGCTGTAATTCACATTTAGTTCCCACAGACCTCTCTCTGGGTGTAGATGGGTCTCATCATCATGAGATCATTGGAACTGGCCTAAATCGTCTCATTGTTGAATAGAATCGTGTCCATTAGAATTTATCATCATATAGTCTTCTTTTTATTAAAGCTTTTTATTTGTATAACATATGTATGGGTA